>VUQS01048611.1:0-10411 GCA_015108495.1 Heterochromis multidens | reverse complement strand
CTTCCACAGCATGTCTTTGTCTTCCTCCCCTCACCCCCAACTGGTTGCGGTGGATGGCTGCCTCTCCCTGAGCCTGGTTCTGCCGGAGGTTTCTTCCTGTTAAAAGGGAGTTTTTCCTTCCCACTGTTGCCAAGTGCTTGCTCATAGGGGATCGTCTGATTTTGGGGATTTTCTGTATTATTTTAGGGTCTTAACCTTACAATATAAAGCACCTTGAGGCGACTGTTGTTGTAAATCGGCGCTATATAAATAAAACTGAATTGAATTGAATTGAATTGAACTGAATTGACTGACTTTATACACTTAGTCTAGTTCCAAGTCTCGGGGTTGGTCCCTTTTAAAGGGCTGCATGATGAATCTAAGATACTGAAAATGTATTTAATGTTTATTTATGTGAATCAAAATCAGACATGACAACTGCTCTCAGTGTATGTTCATTTTCTTTCTTTGGATGTGTGTTTCTGTGGGATATACCTGACAAATCAGTCTTTAGTTTGAGGCTAACTACAAATTCTGTGTTCCAAACAGCATTTTTTAAAGGCTGGCTCCTAAATCCAAAGGTTTTATAAAGTGTGGAGTTTATGAACTTTCTGATTAACTCACTGATCCAGATGAGCTGGCAGTAAACTGGCTGAAGGCAGTTCATCAGTTTATACATGTGAAGCACTCTTTTTCCTCTAGAGGGCGACATCACACCATACCTGCTGTTGAAGAAGGTTGCAGATGCAGCTCTTTGTGAGAAATCAACCTGTTGTCCTGCAGCTCTACCCAGCTTACAGGGATAATGCTCCATCAGTCAGCATGTTTATTACATTCATATGAGATGATACAGGACCGTTTTTTAACTCTCATATAAGTAGCAGGGCATTACTTTTTGTTTGCATAAATTATTTATTTTTACTTACACCGTACACAGCAATAATTTGAAATCATCTCCTTGTTCCTTGGAAACAGAAATATTTCCCACCTATTCTTATTCAATTAGATGTTAATTGAATATGAATATTTCTTTTAATTACTGTTCCCCCTGCTGTTTTGGATTCTTGCTTTTCTTTCTTCATGTCTTTTGGCATTGTCTCAGCCTTAGGAGCTTCACAGCAGCACTGCAACCTGGGGTCAGGGACAGCATGCCAAAGCCTGAGGAGAGTCTGGAGTCTTGAATCTGGCTCCAGTCCTGTGTTTTTCTACCAGTCTTAACCAACCCCAGGTTTGGCCACTGCAGCCAGTGCCTCTGGCAGTGCTTGGGGCTGTCTCTCCTAAT
This sequence comes from Heterochromis multidens, assembly GCA_015108495.1. Lineage (NCBI taxonomy): Eukaryota > Metazoa > Chordata > Actinopteri > Cichliformes > Cichlidae > Heterochromis > Heterochromis multidens. Next base: position 9,150 of record VUQS01048611.1, on the reverse strand, counting down.
GACATCTCAGCATCTAAGCCTCCTCCACCCTCAACCCTGTTCATGCAAATCTGTACTAGAGCTCCCTACTGATACACCAGGATCCACTGATTAAACTGGTAGCCAGCTATTTAAGAGGGTAGTAAGTGAGATTTCATTTGCAAAAAAATGGCTTCATATAAGCTGCAGGGGACTGATCGCGGCTAATACCTGAGTTTTAGTGATCAGCTGCCCTGCATTTAAAACACAAAACTCCCCGTGTATCCACATACAGACATTTTTTCTACAGCCAAAAATTCAAACAGGAAGCAGCTGTATAATTTGATCTGTCTGCTTTGCACATGAAACATATTATTTAAACTAGTTGTCTCACTGAGATTGGGACAGACAGACATTATACATGTGCATGTGTGACTGCAGGTAGATAATTATGACCTTTTAACGTGTTTTAATAAAATAGGAGAAAATAGCGTGACAGTTTTAATGACATTTTATTTCTTTTCTTTGCAGCTGAGCCTTGTAAATAAACACAATTCAATGCTGTTCTGTTAGTTAAGAAGGACCATCCCACTTTTTCATACAGTGTGAAATGGTGTTTGAGAAAACAGTCTCCTGTGATGAAACACAGTTCACTGTGTACATGGAATCAAACAGAATAAGAATAAGAATAACTTTATTGATCCCAGAGGGAAATTCATTTGTCTGACAGCTCATCTGCTATTTATATGAGAATTGTAAAACCTGATGGCTGTGGGTGCAAATGATTTTCTGTATCTCTCCGTTTTACAACGGAGAGAGAGGAGTCTTCCAGTACTGATGTTTTTTTGTTCCATAAAGATGTTATAAAGTGGGTGATCAGAGTTGTTCAGGATGGCTTCTAACATCTTTAGTGTGCATCTTTCCACCACCTCCCCCAGTGTGTCCAGTCTGGCTCCAATCACAGAGCCAGCTTTCCTCACTAGTTTGTCCAGTCTCCTTGCATCCTTGTTTCTGATGCTGCCTCCAACAGGGCCCTGTTCCAGAAACCAAAACCAAACTTTGAGTTTGTTAACCCTGACATGAGGGAAACTCTGAGTTTTCTGTTCCAGAGATGAAGCTAACGTCAACTCCATGATGCTGACCTGCTCACTGGCAGGTTTTCTCTCTGACTCCTCTCCTCCTGCTGTACTTGAACTAGCTTGCTTCATCGATGCAGTCGATGTCAAAGCTAATTTCTGAGTGCATTCATTTGCAGAGGTTTACATCATTGCAACCAATAAAAATCCCAGTTAGAAATGAGTTTCTTTTTATATTTAACGTGAGTGCTTTTATAATCAATCTATCATCACACTAAGGACAGAGACGGTGATTAGCCTACAGAATAAAATCTGTAGGCTACATCTTTCTAGCTCTGTGAGTCAGCTGTCAGGTTGTCAGCCAGTTCCTCTGCATTGAAGCATTTATCATATGTTACTGTAATCAGTGTTTCATGTTGAAATATCTTCATCATGTTGACACACAGTCATTAAATGATCTTGAGCAACATTTTGAAAGAAATCTGTATTGGGTCTAACTAATATTGCAAAACTGTGTGATATCTGTTGGATTCATATTTTTATCTTCAGTTGCAATCACCTGCATTTTGTTCCTGTCACGTTACAGCTGAATAATCAATTTACAGATCAAATGTAAAATCTGGTAGGATCCAAGCTATTAATGAAAACTCAAGTTGGATAAATGATGGCTGAGTGGGCAATGCTGAATAAAAAATAAATAAATAAACATCACATTGATGGGCATTCATATTCCTCAGTCCACTGGAATAAAAGGGTGTTAATCAGAGTTAATGGTGAGTCAGAGTTCATCAACTCAGAGTTTATGGTCAGTTTTTGGTAAGCATGCTTATGAACAATAGCACCACAATCAAGTGCAGACAAAACTGTAGATTCTACAATTATTTTCTGGCTAGTGAATGAGAGACAAGATTTTTTTTCCTATACAAAAATCCATGTTTTTTTCTTTAGTTTTCTTGATAGGTGTTCCACATGAGTCTTGAAAGTAAGCCTAGCATCCAGACAGAATCCTAAATCTTTATAACAATCAGCAGTTTCAGTTTTATGGCCGTGAAAGGTTTGGACATAGACAGTGAGCTCAATATTCTTAGGTGACCTCATGAAAAGCATGCACTTTTATCAGAGCTTTTTCACTGATGGCAGTTTTTGTTGTGGCTGCTGTTAGATGATAGGTTATGAAGCCAGGCAGAAAACCAAAAATTCATCTGAGAGATGTAAGAATAGTCTGCCTAGTTAAGAGGACCTGCAGATTCAGATTGGTTTAACTCTACAAGACACCCTTTTAACATGAAATTGTGTTGATCCATTGGTAATATTAAAATAATTATTAGTACTATTAAGCACAATTAAGGCTTGTGGTAAACCGACCTGTTGCCTAAATTTCTAACCCAATTCTGACTTGAATTTTCATCCCATGCAATGTATAACACTCCTATTCTGGCATGTAGAGCCAGTATTATACATATTTTTATATGACTAGATCATCTGTCCTTGCAGGCTTTTCATTGCAGCTTTTATCTTATCCCTGGTTAATCATCAAACAAACCAATCGAGACAGCACAAAGGACGTGAAGGTTGAAGCGAGTGGGTGACATAAAAGCCCCCTTTTACTCTTTCCAAAAGACACATTTAATGAAAGAGGGGCTAGTCGCTGCATTCAAATGTAGCTTAGCAACTAAGAGCTGCCAGCGACCACATAGTGATGTGTTTGTGAGCAAATCAGAAGACGGGCAAGTCAAATCACTGCTTACTCAGGAAACACAACATTATGGTGCCATTTTCAACATAAAAGAAAAATGATTGAAATGGGAATGCTTTAGAAATGTTTGACTCTAAAATAAAAACACCTGCAATTATCATGACTTAAGTAGCTCAAGAAGTGGCCTGATTACACCCCAGATGTGTCACAAACTTTCCTAAGCTATGAGGCTATAGTTAAAAATGACCAGTCTACATTTACTTTGAATTAATTTGCTGTAGTAGGTCTTCAAAATTAATCAGTTGCTCAAAAGTCTAATTTTAAACCAAATTTAAAAATTAATTGATTCAAATTTAACCAATAACCAAACACAATAATAACCAACCGTCACGATCCTGGGTTTTTGACTTTGCGCTTTGAGTTTGGTCTGACTCTTAATTTGTTGTAGTTTTGCAGTTTTGAGTTTTGTACCCTTTTTACGATTATTCCTGGTTGGTTTCGTTATATCTACATCCTCAGGCCTTTTTAGTTATATTTGATTTTTGGGGTATCTTTGAATTCAGCCCTCTGTAGGTTGATAATTTTCATTACCATCAAACGATGTGGCATCCTTTCATCCTTAACACATTGCCCAGTGCATATCAGTGCAGATGTCCAGCATGATTTTTTTTCCCATTCTTTTTTTTTTTTACTTTATAATCCCTTTAATCATCAGGTGATCACTTTGGGGTCACTGACCCACAGGTTGGAACCTTCTGCCCTGCAATGCTTGCATATTAATATTTTCGATAGATGAAAATGGAATATGTAAGTCACAGAGCAATGTTTTAAGAGTAACACAAAAAAAGGGACCTTTATCAGGAAGCAGACAGTTATGTAACTGTGGATTTTATGGCTTAACTCAATACTCCAGACTATAGATTAAGTCAACTTATTTTACCAACATGTGGTGGAACATTTGAGTTGCCACACATTTTTATAAACTATGAAACATATAACAAATTTGTAGCATCACTTGTTTTTTGGTATGGCCTTTCAGATGATCAAACAAAAGTGTTATTTTAAATTTGCTACTGAACACTTAGAAAGGTCTATCGCTAAAACTGCAGTTGGAGATTAATTTGCTTCGTGCCAGCTGCCATATAAAACTGGAGGTAAACATGCTGCACAGCCTCTTAACCCTGCTAAGCTCCTTTTGCCATGATGGAGTATTTTTAGGACAGCCTGCTGCTCAGAAAGAAGCGATTTCGTGAAATCAGTGAATCACTGATGAGCGCATAGATAGAAAGAATTCATCATGTAGTCTGATTGATGAAATATTACTGATTCTGCTTGTTGTTTTCCCTTTAACTACCTACAGTTTTGACTTTTGGGATGTTTCACACATTGATCATCTTATGTAGCAGCCTGAAGTATGTGATGAAAGGATGAGCACAAAAACACTCTACAGTCTGTATCTCTGCTCGGTCTAAATTCTGCCAACACACATTTACAGTACAAACTCTTCTCAATCTTTTGCTTATGGGCAGCTGCACATGCTGACAGGGTTAGAAAGTGTTTGGCCCATTCATGGTTACTCTTCTCATGCTACCATAAATGGTCGAGACCACTTAACTATGTCCAGTACAAAGTAATTCCACCCAAATCATCAAATCAAAATATCACAAACCCTCAAAACAAAAGATTAAAATAAAAAAAAATTACTAAAATAAATATTAACTAAAAATAAATAAAAGAAAGAAACTACTAAAATATAGCTCACAAATAATCATAGACTACCAAACTGCCATTTTCAACAGATGTATAAATATAATGAGCACACTTTAAATAAATGTCACAGACCACAAAACCAGATCACACAATCCCAGAATAACACAACAGATCTGTAAGTCACCAGACAAAACAACCCAAAAACAAATAAAAGGAACCACCAAACCCCAGGGATCTCCAGACCTGCTACCCTTTCCTCAGTTTTTGACACTCATCCAAAGCCATTTCCCAAGAGAGGCACCCAGGTGGGGGCCCATCTGCTCAGCATCCACCTCTCTGATAACCTATCACTCTTCCCTTCTCATTTCCCGCTCTTCATCCCATCCTCCTGACCCCTTTCCCCTGCCTGTCTTGCCATCCCCATCTGAGCGTTCACATTCCATTATAGAGACATTACTGAGTCTGGGATATTGTTGTCCTCAGAATACTCACTGTCTCGTCTCCTACAAGCCAACCAGACATGAGACTTGATAACTTAATCAGTTTTGACAGGACTAGTGGCTGCCATCACAACCTGCTGTCTGGGTTTGCAGCACATCACCTCAACTTAATAAACCCTGTCAGATGTAAGAGGCCTGCTGATGGAAGCACCTTCCTGCAAAGACCCTGTTATGATCACACTTCATTACATACCTTGAAAAAAAAAAAACATAACTTAGGCCATGTCAGCACTGATGTGGATAAATTTGAAATGGTCAGTTCTGAGCAAAAGTTTACTTGAGCCACAGTATCAATTTACTAAGAGGCTGTGGTATAAACTGTTTAACAAATCCATCAATTCATCCTGTTCCAGGATGTTCTGGGCAAAAGACACCCTGGACAGGTCTCTCCACAAAGCTCAGTAAATCAGTTCACATGCAAATATCAAATAATATAATCCCAGAAAGCAAAAATAAGCTAAGTGGGACCAGATTTGGTTCATGACACCTGTGTATACTGTGCAAACTGTCATGTGAAACTAACATGAGATGTATAAAGAATAAAGTGCAGGAAATCTTGCCAGATTTGTGACACAAGTATAATAAATTTAATTCAATTTTATTTTATTTTATTTAAATAGAACCAAATCACAACAACAGTTGCCTCAAGGTCTCAGTGGAAGGATGGCTGTCAAGAAGCGATTTTTAAGGAAGTGAAACAGGGAGAAAAGGCTGAGGTATGCCACACTGGACAAATGAGTGGCAACAGCTTCATTTTTCAGCATGACAATGATCCCAAACATGCTGCCAATGCAGTAAAAGCATACCTGGATAGAGAAACACAGTGGACACTATCAGTCATTGATTGGCCTCCCCAGAGAGCAGACCTCAACATTATTGAAGCGGTGTGGAATCATCTTAACAGAGAAGAGAGCAAAACATCCAACATCCAGTGAAAAGCTTTGAATGTCCTTCAAGAAGCCTGGAGAACCTTTGCTGAAGACTACTTAAAGAAATTCCAAGAAAGCTTGTGAGAGAGTTCAGGCTGTGTAGAAGAATAAAGGTGATCACACCAAAAATTGATTTTCCAAGCTTGTTAGAACTGTACAAACTCTGTTATTGTATTTCCATTTATGTTCACACATATTTCAATGAATTGCTGCACTTATTTTCCATTTCCCTAGTAGAAATATTAAGAAATGAGGGATAGCTCAAGACTTTTGCATATTATTGGACTTGTGCGACAGATCTAGTAAGCTGTCTGGTGACTCATGCAAATGCAGTGCAATTACCTGTTAAATAAAACATATTTATGCACATCCAGATTTTAAAACAGGCTCCAGGAATTGCTGAGTATTCCAGAAAGGACACTAAATGACTCACTGTAAGAGTCTTTTGCAATGGGTAATGACCCTGTTATGAATTCAGTATCCTGTAGAAACTGCACTGAGACACAGCTGCACATTTGTGAGAAAACTTAAGTAGGTTTTTAGCCTCTAAGTCGTCTCTACAGACTGATGACGAAAGCCAAAAATGAGAAAAGAGAGACTAAAAAAACCAAAATCTCATTCATGCAGGTCTCTGGGTGGAAGCTTACTGGGATGGCTGCAAAAGTGAGTCAGTCCTCACAGATTCCCATGTTAAAATGTCCAACAAAAAACAGTTTTGGTTTCTGTAGATAATGTACAGCTCACCACTTTAAATTGTCTTAACAATTGAAGTTACTAAAGGTTGTGGACACCTCACCTCAGCCTATTTGAGTCAATGAACTGGACCTCAGTTGAGTTGTGGTGTTGGTACCTTATAATGGAATTATAATGGAATTATCAGTAGCACTTGTTGAACAAAGGAGTAACAATTGGCAATTTTAAAGAAAAAGTATACTGTAAGTATTTTTTTTAAATATAATGATGATGCTTTAAAAGTAACGGGGACACAAATCATACTGCAAGTGTTTTAGGTAATGATAATAAGTATTTTAGAATAAAAGACAATATTTCCCTTTCTGACATTGTTATTGCACATTACTATTTGGGGTGCAGCTTGTATTATAGAATATAGTAACCTCCCCTTATTACATTCTAATTACACATTAGTATTGATTACTATGTAAGAAGGGAAGGTTAAGATCATGTATAATACAGCCCACACCTACTGTAGGATGACCAGGTGTTCCACTTTATGTGGGACTAAACACTGTTTTCATCACTTGTCCCACATATTGACAAAATGTCCCATATATTGATTGGTTCTAGTTTACAAAGGTCAACACATGAAATGCGTGGCTCACAAAGGAGGTGTGTATCTCTAATGAAACCCAGACAGAAAAGCAGACTCTCACACAAGATCATAAGAAAAAAACTTTAGCTTCCATTTATGCTTTTAAGAAGTTGGCAACATTGCATTCAAATAAAATATAGTACACTTGTCCTTTATAGGATTATTGCCAAACCTGTGTAGAGGTTGTGTGTGTTTATTTATTAAGTTATATATATATGGGTCACATTAGGGAACTACCCTAGTGTGACCCACAAAAATCCTCTACATTATTCCACATTTAGTTTGTTGGGATGTGGTCACCCTTCCTATCCTTTCACCTAAAATACTTACATTATAATTTGTGTCTCCTTTCTTTTGAAATACTCTGAAAATATCTGCAGTATAATTTCTGTTTTCTTTCTTTTAGAATACTTAAAAATACTCTTAGCACGATTTAACAGGTGTCAGCACCCATGCAGTCTGTAGCTGCACCTTGCTGTCCATAATGCTAGTGTTAGCCAATAACTTAGCACGCCACCATGTTGTCACTTCTGGCTCGAAAAACAAACAAGCAAGCAAATAAAAACACCAACGTGCACAAAATGCTTGACAAACCAGTGAGTGATTCCTTTAAGACTTGTAATCACACAAAAAAAGGTCACATGAGCAGTAAGAGGGCTTCAAGTGATGTTCAGCAGTTTTACAGCAAGTGACAAGATGAGAAGTGACACATAGTGCTGCAGATATACAGTATTCCTCAGGGTACTTTCACCATCAGCACCATTAGTGTCTGAAGTGATGATGAACTGAGGTTGAAGAAGTCACCTGAGACTGAAGAAGTCACTTGGATAAGTTGACGAAACATTTCTCCCACTAAAAACGCTACGTTCAGATGAACAGATTCAGCTTTTTGGGATTCTTTTACCTGGATTATTGAGCATGCATCAAGAGATGAACTAAGGTGTTACTCAAGAAATTAAAACAACATTTCAGTTCTTGACAAACATTTTTACAGCAGTTCAGAGGAAGTTGGCCTCTGACACGGCCTGCCTCAAGGCATTCTCTTTTTGATCACAAGCTCTCAGGCCTTTTTCTCTCTCAACACCCAGTGTTGGTAATTACAAGCCAGGAATATGAATCCTTCATATCCTGCAGAACAAATGGAATTAATTACGGTTTTACAATGCAATGAGTGCTTGTGTGTTGTGAAAAATAACTTATAACCAGGACTCGAGAGCAGGTAAATTTAACAGGTAAGCAGATTCTTTACAGGAAAGGAGGGGGAAATTCTGGTGGAGAAGAGACAACAGGTTAGTAACGGCTGGGGTGGGGTTGGGGGATACAATTTGATATCGATCCTGAAGACAAAGAAGGGAAAAAAACCTGGGCCTGCTAGGACCTTGGCACATAATATCAGTCCTTTACAAATCAAGAAAAGCTAGAGAACATAAACAAACTTGTGAAATTTGTGAAGAAACTCTGTGTTTCTTACACCATGAGTCAGCAGCAGCGCATGCTATAGTTCAATTCAATTCAATTTTATTTATATAGCGCCAAATCACAACAAAAGTCGCCTCAAGGCGCTTTATATTGTAAGGTAAAGACCCTACAATAATACAGAGAAACCCCCAACAATCAGACGACCCCCTGTGAGCAAGCACTGGGCAACAGCGGGAAGGAAAAACTCCCTTTTAACAGGAAGAAACCTTCAGCAGAACCATGCTCAGGGAGGGGCAGCCATCCGCCGCGACCAGTTGGGGGTGAGGGGAGGAAGACAAAGACATGCTGTGGAAGAGAGCCAGAGATTAATAACAACTCATGATTAAATGCAGAGAGGTGTATAAACACATGGTGAGTTAAAAGAGGTGAGAGAAGGAGAAATGCTCAGTGCATCATGGGAAGCCCCCAGCAGCCTAAGCCTATTGCAGCATAACTAAGGGAGGATTCAGGATGATCCAGCCCTAACTATAAG
>VUQS01048605.1:19125-29706 GCA_015108495.1 Heterochromis multidens | reverse complement strand
TCTTTTTTTTAATTTTTTTTTGGATTTTTTTTTTTTTTTTTTGGCAACATTTTAGTGAAACTGTGATAAATGTTTTCACATTTTTAAAACACTATATAGACAATAATCAGTTATGGAGAAAATTAATATGATCAATATTGTCCAGTTCCAGAAAAGTTAGTGAATAATTAAAGATGATTTAATAATTAAAGCGATTTAATCACTCCTTGCAATCTGTCCATTCCACACTTCCTGTTCCTATTTGCTGTATTAAATAATCTGCATAAACTAGCCATTTTCTTTGTGCCTTCTCCATTAAATCTTAACATACTTTGAATATGTTGTTAATGTAGCTTTTGTGTCAAAAGTGACAGTAAAAAAAAAAAATGATCAGACTGAATTAATTAAAAGTGCAGCCATTTCGTTTCATGACAATGGAAGGGTTGTCCATTGTCACGTAAAGGGTTATTTTTTTTCCTCTAACCAGACAATATTTTTTCCACCCGTGTGTCTTGGTGTGATTTTTGTTGTTGACTGATAGGAATGAAAACATGTAGCTCACCCAGAAAGTTGAATTCAAGCCTTTTATGTTTCGTGTTGTTTCCACAGGAGACCCAGCAGATCCCCACAGAAGAGGTTGCAATAGACATCTGCCTCTGTAATGGCCAGAAGGTTACAGTCAACATTCTCACATCATATAAGACAGAGGATGTCCTTGATGTAAGTGCTGGACTGTTAAAGAGAGAGTAAACATGTTTTTACTGAGTCTCCCATGGTACTTTTTAAGTGCTGTATTTGTAGTAATCTTTTAAGAATCAAAAAAAGTGTAATTTAGGTGATGCTGAATGTGCTGTCACTAGAATCTGATTCACAATTTAAGGTAAAAAATACTTAGTAGAAGAAAATGTATAAGGTTATTCTCTATAATTCTTAGATGTAAAAATATTTACATGAAGAAACTATGAGTGAATACTGATTAATGCCACATGTCTTGATAAGGTTTAAAGAAACTGAAGTCTTAAACTTTTTTTCTGTTTGGTTTCAACCAACATTATTTCTGTCTGTTTGGCTAGAGCACACGGCCCGAGGGCCGGAACGGGATAAGTCTGTACTGCTATTTCACTCAAGTCCAATGCAGTGTGTTTGACCAGTGACCTATGCAGTGGTGTGTACCAGAAAACTAGCAAAGTGTAGGTTATTTTAAATATTTATGTAGCATTCTAGGTGAGTTATTAGTATTTTCATTGTAACCTGTGACCATGTTTGATTTCAGTTATTCAAAGTGTGGCCCATTGCTTGTTTAATTTAAATCAGTATGCCCACCTCTGACCTAGAGGCATTTGAGCTCTTCATAACGGATCTGAAACACACTTGGGACTTGCCTCAGGCAAGCAGTATTGCTTTAGAATCTCCTGTGAGCTCTGACACTACATACCGTAAATCAAATTAAGTCATGTTTATTTGTATAGATCCTCCTCAGGACAGCAATATTTAGAGGACTTCATGAAGTCTGGCCTACTTCAAACTAAAGAAAACTCACAGAACAAAACCAAGACAGATGGAAAGAAAACAGATCTAAACACAAGACACTCGATGGCATGATGAAAATACCCGACAGGCCTACTTAAGCTTCCAGGCCAAAATCCCAAAGGAGCAATTACAGTGAGCTAGTGAAACAAATATACAGTATAATTATCAAATAGCTTTTATTATATTTAATTTGTTGTTTTATTGTTTTTGAATAATCTGTGTAAGAGCATGATGATGTCCAAACCTTTCAGTATATCCACTTCACCTCGGCTCTTCACCGACCATAAAAACACACTGAAAGTGCACATTCTAAAATAAGTCATTACAGTAAACATGTTGATGTCTCAGTGCCATGTCCTTTGTCGATCTTGGCTGTAAGTCAAACTTGTTAGAGTACTCTTATGAAGGTTTAACCACAGTTAACCTCTGATCAGAACAGCAGGCCTCAGAGTACAGAATTTGTGTATATTTTAGTCAGTGAAATAATTAAACAATAATACACTTAGACAGAAACTAACAAAAGAAATGTCTTTGTTTTGTTTTAGCGGTTCAAAAACTGTACAAATATTTGTAGCATTTGGATCTGTTTGCAGTTAAATTATAAGAGTTATGACCCCAATTCTGAAAAGGTTGTGCAAATCTCATAAACCCAGATTTTATTTACAATAGAACATAGAAAACATATCAGATGTTTAAACTGGGACATTTTATTACTTCATGAAAAATATTAGCTCATTTTGAATTACCTTTTTACATTGAACTGTTTTATTCTCTCCCCGAACGGAGGGAGTATGTAATCGGTTCCATTTGTCTGTCTGTTTGTTAGCAGTCTAGCGTCCACAGTTTTCAAGACATCATTTTCAAATTTTGTGTGATGGTAGATACCAATAACAGCTCGAGCTGGTCTAATTTTGGTGAAAATCGGGTCAACGTCACACCAAATGTGAAACTCAGTAAAAACTTTATATTACCCACAATTTTTACTGGATCGTCTTCAACAACAGTATACTCATGCCTCAACAAGGTACTCATGCCTTGGTGGACATGAGTACCTCAGTTGTCTAAGCATTTGACCTTGACCTTCATTGTTAGTGCCCAAGGTCAAAATTGAGCTTGAAATAAAATTTCAAGAAACCATATCGAGTATAATATATCATATTAAAGGGCATGGAGAGACCTGTACAACACACTTTTTATTTTTTCAATATGACGCCCTACGACTGCACAATGACGCCATAAAGTTTTACAAAATCATGGCTGACATCATCATATTGTAATAAAAACATCAGCGTTTTAGTATAGCCCTTTCCCTCTGTGGGGAGTTGTGCTGTCTGGGTGCTCTTGTTTTTTCTTTTATTTAATTTTAATCTTCCACATTTTACTGAAAAATAAAACTCAGATGAAACAATTAATTGACTGAATGTAGCTGAAAGGAACTCTTATTGTTTCCGCAGGCTGTTGCAACAAAGCTTGACCTCCCAGATGACCTTGTTGGTTACTTCAGTCTTTTCCTGGTTCGTGAAGGTGTGGATGGAAGTTTATCATGTAAGTCAAAACCAGATAAATATAGCCATAAAAGCAACTTGAACTCATGCAGCATGCCCCTGTTTCTGTTACTACTGGAAAGTTTTCTCTTGCATGCTACATAAGTTGCTGAAATGTTGCTTGATAAGAATTGTAAAGCAAAGTAAACTGTAGCTAAAATCCATTTGAGCTGAAAGTGTAGTCTACTAGTAAATGTTTTAAGGATTATTTTTCCCACTAACAAGATCCATAAAATAAATCCATAATTTGTAACTGCTGATTATTTAGGTCCCCACTGGAATTGATTTCTCAGAAACCAAAAGGGGCCATTCTCAGAAGACACAAATCACAGAAATTAAAGGATAAATCATTCTTAGAAACAAGGAAATAAATGAAAGTAGGATTTTGGTTTAAACATTTAAACCATCATTAAGCTTTGCTCAAGAGTAGATTCCTGTAGAACCACGGAATTATATTCTGGCAACAAGAATACGACTGAATTTATTTGTGTCACTGTTTGGAAGTACACTTTAGTTCACTTAAAAAAGATGGTCTCTATCGCCTCATAAGAGTTTATCTTTTATCAGAGTTCCTGCTGTACACACAGAGCATCTATACCAGGCTGAAAATGACCCCGGATGAACTTGGAGAGGTCTTTATATATTGCAGACATGTTGTTCATCCTGGCACTTAAATCTCAGGATGAGTGGTATGAAAAAGAAGAGCCGTGTGCTAAATATGGTTCATCTATGCTGATGGAGGTTATGCAGATGGTTCATCTATCTAAAACTGATAGTGGGATGATTGACATAACAGGATAATGAGAAAAATTAATTTCCTCTCTGACAGGCAGTAAGTTTCCCTGAGGTCGGTGTGTTAGTCAGTATATACTGTAAAAAAGCAAGGACATGTAAAGAACAGCCAGGATGTGGCTTGAATTAGTGCTGCTCTCATCTGCTTTTCGTGGGATTTTTAGCTTTCCAAAGATAATTCAGTTTGCTTAAAAATGTCCCATAACATTTTAAACATTGCGTTTGTCTCTCTATATTCCAGATGAGATTTTCAACATCAAAGTAACCACTCTCTGTTTCTGTTTTCAGTAAACAGCTCCTCTGCCCATAAAAAAGACTAAATGCACTTTTATAAACCTAATAGTAAATTAAAGGGCTGTTTAGTCTGATTTGTGTGTGTGTGTGTGTGTGTGTATGTGTGTGTGTGTGTGTGTGTGTGTGTGTTGAGCACATTTATTGATGGGTGAAAACTAAGTAGCACCAGCAACGACCTTCAATCTGCTTCACTCTCCTTAGGGAACAGACTGCAATAAAACAATAAAACAGCTGCAGATTATGGGCCCATGTACACAAGAGCACTTTAAAAAAAAAAAAAAAAAAAATACTGTCACACACAAAGTTTTATCCTGCTGGGACCTGTACAGATGGTGTCTTTGCTGTTGTAGCCATTGTTATCCATGTCGTTTGGACTTGAGCTGCATTTATGGAAAATTTTTTTTTTTTTCTGTCTCTCTTTCAGTTGTGCGGAAGTTGCAAGAATTTGAGCTGCCTTATGTATCCATTACCAGCTCGCGGAGCTCAGAGTTTCACATAGTCTTAAGGAAAAGGTATGCATCCCCTCCTGTTCACATTATGACTATGAATTTGATCAAAATGATCAAAATTCTCTATTCATCCGGTAAAATAGTAACTAAGATATTTATGTTTCAGTGTAATTTAATTCAGTGAGGTGGCCTTTAAATTTTAAGTGTTTAAATTATTTTCTTTATCTGTGGTAAACCTCTTGGTCTGGAAGTGTCAGAACACAAGGTTAAAGATGAGCAGCTCATCCTCTGAGAAGTGGCAGATAATTTAGAAAAGCTACCTTTTTTTGCTAAGGAGAATGATTATCATGACCTGACAGTAAGTGGGTTTGGACCAGAAAAATTAGAGATTTGATTGGGACATTAATCTGATGTGTTAAATAAAATATATGAAATGGTATCCACTTAAATTTCCCCATTTTGAAGTTTTTATTTAAAGTAGGTATTCCTTACAGCTATAGCATCTACAACAACCAGTTTAACCAACTATTGTGCTAACAGCCTAGGTTATACTTTAAACTGGACAAGCAGGAACCAGAATTTAATCAGCACATTAAAGGACAAAAGAACTGCAGCCAGATTTATAGTATAGTTTATCTTGCTATAAATTTCAGTTAATATCTTTCATGATTGGTACAGAATACCTCTTGCAAGTTATTAACACTTTCATCTGCAGTCAGAACTATATCACCAATTAACTGAGTTTTCCTCTGAGGTTTAAACTTGTTCTCAGCGAAGGACTGCCAGCTTTCACTTTTTTTTTCTTGACATAAAACTTCAAACATTCTACATCATTTAACCTCTCGCCTCTCTAACACACACAAACTGAGCATTAGAAGTTTCACAAAGGTCACATTTCCATCAGACTGTTGTGTTGCATCAGTGTTTCCTACAGGTTGAGAATTTATTTGACTGCGTCTGTTTTTCAATTATCATCAGATGAAACTAAATGTCAGCATAAAAACTTAATCAACAGAGTGTCCTTTGCTGCGGACATCTGTATTTCTTTTAGGTTAACAGAAAAACCCACTGGGTTTGAGCTGTCTGTGTGGAGAACAGTGTATCGTTAAGGGCTCATGTCACAAAAATGAAAAAAAGTAGTAGAACTAGTCTTAATGTTGTTCTATTTGAGTGAAACACCTAAATAAACTAGAAGACACTAACTGCCCGTCCAGTTTTAAGTCTGTAGTCCAGTCTGATGATTTGTCCTCTTCTTGTTAAGATAACTTTTATCTGCTTCCTCCTTTTTCTGTTCTTTCATTATTTTGCCTCCTGCGGACTCTAGAGGTACACAGGATGTTTACTTTCTTTCTGTCCTAAGCAAAGTCTCAGTCCTGCTGACCTAGTTTCGCTGTGGAGTGTAGAAGAGTGAGGGGAAGAATAAACGTAGAACTAACAAGTGGAGGTGGAGGAAAAACAGACCCCCAGTGTATGAGAGCCAGACGAAGAGTGAATCTAAAAGCTCTTTTTAGCTAAAAGTGGATGTTCAACATGGAGGGAGGAAATTTATAAAGCAGTTTTCAATTGCCATGTGTTATGAAATTAAACAGGATTATGAAAAACAGTCAAGGTTAGCAAGCAGTATAATATAATTTATTTACAAGTAAGATTGTAGCTATGTGGTATTTTCATTCTGTGTATGCAGTAAAGAAGATCCAGGATGTGGTTTGAACCAGGCCAACAAACAGAACCATTTGTCTCAGCAGCGTCTTTAAGTGCACTTTCCATTACATCTGAGACAAAATAAAAGGAATCTCACATCCAAACACAGCTCTCCAGATTCCACCACTCATACGCTCTTATTCCCTTTCTTCCCCCCTTCCTTTTACCGCCTCCTTCTTTTTCTCCCTTGTTGCCTGTTTTTGAATTGCTGATGTGGCCAAGTAGCGTGCTTAACATCTCCTTAAACAACTGCTCCATTCACTAACCACACCCCTGTCAAGCACTTACATGTAAAATTTCACGCCTTTGCTAAACTGTTGGGAGACATGAACACAAGGAGGATTTTATTTAAGAACAAAAGTAAATGAAAAATGAACTGAGGCAGTAAAAATGCTCTGCTGATGTGTGAAAATAGTGTCTGCTTAAGACATTTTAAAACCAGAGGCAGAGAGAATAAATGCTTTAGAAAGTGAGATATCTAAATCATATACTATTATGCCTTTTATTATTTTTAAAACGCAGACCCAGATCTGATTCTTTTCTGTCTTGGTCAGATAGAAGTGTTCTGCTCCTCAGGCTGCCCTCAGGCTCCCACACATCTCCAGCAGAAGTACCAGCAGTACTTCTAATATTGCTACAGCACTATGTGGAAATTATGCCATTTCACTCACATCCCTTCAAGCTCAACTGCAAATAATTCTTGAGGCGAATGTTTATGTGGCTGGGTCACTGACTTAGCTGAGGAATTTGTCCATAAGTCACTCAGTTCATAGATTGACAAACTGCCAGTGTAGGTATTTGTTTGAAATCACATTGATTTTGATTGTACACTGGACAGTTGCAGTTTGTCAGTCTTTGAGAGAAGTCTCAATTGCCTCATATCAATAAATATGTAGTCCATAGAAATTATTTGCATCAAAGGTTTTTTTATGGGTTAACACATTTGTAATGCTTGCTCCCTAGTACAAAGTCCATGTGATTCCATTTACACTGGTGCTGTTAGTAGTCTAGTGAATTCACAGCTAGCAGGCTTCTGTCCTGTATCCTGCCTCCTGTACCTTTTGTTCTGGCATCACCCTGACCTGAACCAAATGATAATGCTGCCAGTAGTAAGAAGGCAGTTGACTCTTTTCTGCTGTGCTGTACATGTGTGTGAGAAAGGACTACCTTTATAAAGGCAGAGGTTTTGGCAATTTGCTGGTTTGGAGCATTCAGGTGTGTTAACACAATACCACAATCTTCCCAGCAGTGGACATCCCAGCAAAATTCACCTCAAGGTCAGACTCTGTAATGCTTAGCGAAACTGCAAACAACCCAAGCACTACATCTCAGGCTCTACAGGCCTCAGTGAGCATGTTAAATGTTAAAGTTCATGACAGTACAGTTAGAAAAAGACTGAAGAAGTATGGCTTATTTGGAAGGGTTGCCAGAAGAAAGCCTCTCCTTTCTAAAAAGAACATGACAGCACTACTTAGGTTTACAAAGTTGCATCTGAAAAAACTACAAGACTTCTAGACAGATGAGACCAAAGTGGAGATGTTTGGCCATAATGCACAGTGCAATGTCTGGGTAAAACCATTCAGCACAAACACCTCATACCAACTGTCAAGCAAGGTGTTGGAGGGGTGATGATTTGGTCTTGCTTTGCACCCATTGTCATGAAGCAGCGTTGTAAAGAAGAGTGGACCAAATTTCCTTCACAATGATGCGAAAGACTGATAGGCATACAAAAATTAATTAATTCAGGTTACTGCTGCTAAAGTTGGTTCTTCTTTTTCACATGACTGTAATACCCCAAACTCTTCTGGAGTTCAAGTCTCTTCGAATCACTCTACTCTCTACACTCTTCTACTTTATTTCAGATTGTCTTTGTCTTTTTTGTCTCCTCAGCTACTGGGACATGGCATATGATAGTGATGTAATGGAAAACAGAGTTGGCCTGAATTTGCTATACGCCCAGGTAAGAGGTTTCATTACTTAGGTAAACCAGACACTGTTTTAAATTAAACTCCCACTGAGATGTGCACCCAAGCAGAAAATTCAAATTAGACTTGATTGTATTTGTTTCCAGATTGCATCTGTTGTATTTTATTGAGCTTGCTTGGTGCCAGCCTCTCACCAAGCAAACTGAATCAGCAGCTGCTTCATCTTTGGGTTGCCAAATGCTTTTGTGCATCCCGTGGGTCCATCCATTATCTAATATTAGTGTCGAGCTTGTTTTGACATTGCAACACCTTGAGTCCTGTATCGCTCTGTGTTCCTCTTTCCTGTGTTCCTCTTTTTATAGTAGATTCCATTTGCTGCAACAACTATGATCTGGTGTATTACGCATTTTTAGAGCAGCAAGTTTGATTAAAATCTGGAACTGCTGAGTGTTGCCTCTGTGAAGCAGAATAGTGTTAGCGAGCTTGTGCATTTGTGCTTATTTCAGTGCAGTTATTTTGCTGACCTGCACTATAACATGAAATCCTTAGTGTGGTTTCTCCTACCAAAGGAAACATAATGACCTGAATTATTATATTTATCTGTGTAGAAAAATAAATGTCCTGTTTTTTGCTTCAACAGACAGTATCTGACATTGAGCGAGGCTGGATACTTGTCAACAAAGACCAGCATAGGCAGCTCAAATCGTTGCAGGAGAAAGGCTCCAAGAAAGAAGTAAGCAAGGGCATCTCTTTTTGATGTTTCTCCCATTTGAATTTTCTTTGCCAGCTGCCACTTGAATCCAGTTGCTGCTCAGAAATGTCCTTGTCCTAGGATAAATCTGTGGACCACAGAGAATATTCCCTCTAGTGCATTCTGTTACGCAATTAACCTAGTTTCCCCCTATATTATGAATTTTTAAACATGTCTCAGGAGAGAATTCAGAAATGTTTTTTATCAGGTATTAGACATACATTTAAAAGGAAAAAAAACAAAGGCATCTAAAAATTTGCTGGGTTTTTTTTCTTCTTTCTCTCAGTTCATCCATCTAGGCCAGACCCTCAAATATTATGGCTATATTAAGTTTGACCCTTGTGTCACTGATTTCCCCGAGAAGGGCTGCCAAGTCATCGTCAGCGCCGGAAACAATGAGCTCAACTTCCATGTCAAGCTACCCAATGAACAGATGAAGGAGGGAAGCTTCAAGGTTACGCGCATGAGGTGCTGGCGAATCACATCTTCTGTAAGTGGAAGTGTGTGTGCATGAGAGAGTGACATTACGTGAGTTCAATTTAGAGTGTATCTTTATTTCATAAGGATGAAGGTGCTCCTGCTTCTCAAGTGACCTGTGTACAAATCTCCTCTCAGCACTGCACCAGAAACAAACATTAGGTTTTAACCTTAACAGCTTTATAAAAATGCTTACCTCCACACCATCCATCGTCATCAATCCAATTACCCAAACACATAGTCCACACAAAGGTAGTGCTGAATTGATCTATTGTATTGATTAACACCTTAAACAGTATTTGAACTGGAAATTGTCTATTGGAGAAGGAGGGATTCATGCATTGAAAGGAAGTATCTACACACCTTCCTCTGTATATGGTTACATATGTAGAAAAACATATGTAAATGTCAGGTATTCAGACAGATAAATGTTTTTGTTCCTCGGGCTCTTTGCTTCAACACGCTGAATTCAAAGTGAAACACTGGATACTATATATGGTCCAGTTTTAATCTGAGTAAGGGGGGGGGGGTTATGCTTTTGAAATAACGCTGTCACTTTCTTCAGTAGTGAAATCATATTAATTTATGATTTCCACTGGCTGCCATTCTATTAAGGTAGAGTACTTTTGGTCATGAGCTGTTCCTCCTCTGTGCTTCCTCTTTCAGTCATTGAATGAAATTATTATTTTTTATCATAAGTCCATAGAACTTTGTTAAAAAAACACTGAAAAGTTTCTTCTTGGTCTTTGATCTTTTTTTACTTTTATTACTTTTATTGTGCCTTTTTATTTATTTTTTTCTCTTGTACAGTCTCTTCTTTACCCCTTACATTAACAGACAACTCAAAATCAGTCTAAATGTCAGCTCTCCATCATCTGAGCCATCTGTGAGCTCTTTGTAGATAATGTGACAGTGAAACCATTTACTAGCCGAGTGTTTTTGTATCTTGGGTACTTTGTCTTTTAAAGTGCTGAATCTCACATAGTTCTTTGTACTTGGCATTTTAATGCAGTATCAGTTATCTTTTTCAGTGTGCTAAAGTGCAGAAGAACAACAAAAAAAAGCTAATAGCTCCAGTAACACTGAATTAAGTGTGTTTTTTTTTTTTTTTTTTTTCTTTGGGGGAGGGAAAAAAAAAG
>VUQS01048605.1:2443-14548 GCA_015108495.1 Heterochromis multidens | reverse complement strand
CATGCTGCAGGACTCCCCTGATCCAAACCGTGAGCAAATTGTCAAACTCTCAGTGAGTACTTTTTCTTTTCTTTTTTTTTTTACATTTTTACTGGATAGCTACTGAATATTCACAGAAAATATTCGAATAAATTAGCATCAGCTGAGCATTAATTATACTTATATTGATTATTCCATTTAGACCAAGCTGACCTCAGTGTCTCTCAGAGGGATCAGCGCCTCCAACTCAGCAAACAACATCAGCAACTATGCTTTCGAGGGAATCGGGGATGATGACCTGTAACCCACAATTCACCTTCCTCCCCTTCTCATTCCACTGTTAACAACAAAGATTACAAGCTGAGCTGAGCCGAGCCGAGCCGAGCGGTCCACGCAGGCGTCCGATTCTGCAAGATTGTAGCTTCTTCTCGGAGAATTTGCTGCCTTAAGCTCTCATTTAATCTTTGAAAGTGACCTTTCATGGTTTTAGACTCTGAAGGGTTATCTTGATTTGTATTTTAGTTACAATCATCATATCATCCAGCTATGTTATTGAACTTGTCGTGTCATTAACTTACATTATTCAAAGATCCTGGATTCTTCCCTGAGTGGCTGCATGTTCGTTTCCAACCAGAGAGCCAACTGTTTAGTTAGACCCGGCACTAGTGATAATACAGCAGAACTGGACACGATGGTTCTCGAAATGATCCAGCATATTTCAGCGAATGTGTTTCACTTGATCTCAGAACTGTAGAATATTTAGAGCAACCGCTTAGCTATGTGACGATCAATGTTTGGCTTTGCTATATACCAAAATGTTTTTCTAATGTCAGTGGTCCTCTTGTGCGTCAAGCTACATGTATGCCAAGTTAACATATATCATCAGCGGGGGTTTCGTCTTATATTAGAAGTAGAGTCACTCGTATTCAGATGTAGTTCGAGGCCTTAACTTGTTTTTGTTTTTTTAACCTTGTGGGGTCACCTTCTCCTTCGGCATGACATGGGTTGAAACTAAACCGATGTTAACTAGAATCTTGCAGAATTGAATGGATGGTTGATTTGGTTGAGCTGCTTGCACTTGCTGAACCCATCGTTTTGCACAGTATTACCGGTGGAGATGAATGTTTGAGCATGAATTTAAACGTGCGTAGACTCTTACCCGGGGGCTCTGTAAATCCATCTGATTTTTATTTTTTTTAACCAATTTTTTTAAGGTTTCTCATAAATGCCAAATTATAGTTTACTAAAGCATTTTGCACAAAATAAACATAAAAAATGTCACTTTTTATATTATGTACATGCAATTAAGTATTCTGAACATTTACTAATATCTTTATCATCATAGCTTATTGTAATCAGTTAGATCAAGTGTAATCTAAGCTGTATGGAACAAAGTTTAAATGGACCAACATTTATCATGTTTACATAATGTTTTAGTTTTGAGTTTAAATGGAAATTGTTTACAAATTTTGCATCTGATTTTGCTTTGTCTTGTTGTTTTTGGGGAGAGTGATGGTGTTGCAGGGCTTCAGTTCTTTTTAATTTGTTTGTACATTGTTCCAGTCATCTCAGAGGATTTGGTAAAAGGTGCTTTGATGAAGCGGCTAATGTGATCATAATTGCTGGAGTGAACAAAATTTAAAAAAATGAACATATCCCTCTGTTTTATAAGATATGCTATTCCATTTTTTATTGTTGTCAACTTGACTTATTTCATGCCAGCAGATTTTAAAGCCTCTAAATGTAAATCAGTGCCAACCTATCAACAGCTTTACTGTCACTTTTAACCAGAACTGCAAACAAAATGTTCTCAGTATAAATGTCTTGTTCTTTCACTGGTGTGATTCTTCTGTTCAGTTGCTTTCACTGTAGGGGGATGTGGGCACAACGATTCATTTATATTTTCTCTGTTCCTGTCATTATCAAGTACACGAAGCTGCGAGGTCCTTGATGTTAGCAAATGTGTAGGTGCCAAATTTTTCTAATGTGCAGTTTTTTTCTTTAGCGTTGCTTTTGAAGGAAATGTTAGATTTTATGAACATTGTACCGTCCTGATACATTCCACTAATTTTCATGTTGATTTTTAGTGGTATGGTCAGTGACAGCTGTCGGGTCATTTTGTCATGATGCTTAAAATAAACGCTGAAATTCAATGATCTTTAGTTTTTTTTTGTTTTTTTTATGTATTTTCTTATGTAATGGTCATTTTTAAGCACTACTCCCATGTTATATGCAGCAGTTTTTGTACTCTGCCATGTAATATGCCAGGAGTAGCACAGTCGGTGTCAAGAGACGAAGGGTTGCGGTATTTATAGACTTTAACTGGAGACATAAACTCACCGACCGCTTCATCAGTTACAAGTGTTCAGCCAGTTGTTAACACAAAAATGCTATCAGCCAATCACAAGGCAGCAAAGAAATGTCATTTAAGTGACTTTGAACGTGGCATGGTTGTTGGTGCCAGATGGGGTGGTCTGAGTATTTCAGAAACTGCTGATCTACTGGGATTTTCCCACACAACCTTCTCTAGGGTTTACAGAGAATTGTCAGAAAAAGAGAAACTATCCAGTCAGAGGAGAATGGCTAGACTGCTTCGAGCTTATGGGAAGGCAACAGTAACTCAAATAACCACTCATTACAACCAAGGTATGTAGAAGAGCATCTCTGAACGCACAACACATCAAACCTTGAAGCAGATGGGCTACAGCAGCAGAAGACCACACCAGGTGGCACTCCTGTCAGCTAACAACAGGAAATTGAGCAACAGTTCACACAGGCTTTGATCTTGTCACCCCACTGTTGTCTTCCAGACCCTTGATGCCATACCTTTTGTCTCTGTTTAACACCCACATGTAAATCATACCTTGTGATTGTTGTCCCCTCCTGTCCTCTTGTGTAACAGTATGGATCCACCTTGCACCTTGACTTGTTGGCAGAGGCATACAACCTCAGAGTGATTAGTTTATCTATATTTCTTCCCAACCAATATATTATATCCAATAATGATCTGTTGATAGGATTTTATAAATACATTTCTTTCTAAATACTGACACCCCAATATAAACTTGTTGGTTTATCTTATTCTTTGGTGGGAAAAAAACTCTGGAATGCCATCAGGATTTGTTTACATACAGTATTTCTACAGCGGCTTCTGGTTACTAATCAACCAACATATACAACAACACTGAGTTCTGTGCATAATTAATATCATCCTGCCCAATGTATTAAGCTCCTTTCTTTGTTCTTCAGTATCATTTATTGTTTCTGAGATTTTAGAAGCAGAAACGTCTTTCAACCCATCACCTCATACATTCATAAAACATTATTTGCAAGGCTGAGGAGCAACATTCAAATTTATTTTGTAGGAATGTGGGTTGCTAATTTTGTCTCTCAGCTTGGTGCTGCATGCAGTGTGCAGTAGATTTTGTTTGCTGAAAATCAGCTGCCTGCCAGAAAGACTAAACAATGAACTTCAACATTTATATAGAATGATTTGAGGGATTATAAATATTGGGTTCATGATTGTACTGTATGTGCCTGTATATGAAAAGGTCACAAAGACATAAGTAAAAATCAGAAGTCTGATGTCTGACATTCAATGAAATGAATTCCATGTGTTTATTTCAAAAATCATCACTTAAGGCATTTATGAGACACTGCATAAAGACACAAATGGCCACTTGCGGGATGTCATTACTAATCTAAAGGTACAAAGCTCCATCATGACATGGCAAGTTGGCAACCTGTCAAACATCTCACTTGCATAAAACAGTCATTCACAAAGAGTAAATTTGAGATCACAGTTATTATTTCCATGGCAAGTAAATAACACACCACACATTCAAAATAAGACTCTATAAAGGATGCACTTCTAGCAGTGTATAAGAGCCACATTAGAAAAATAAAACAACCAATACACACCCACATGCTTGTTAACAGCGGCATCTTTTTTTCCCCAAAAATTAAAAAAGTATGAGCTAAATTCACAGTAAACAGTAATCACAAGTGAGGTGATTAAACGGTCTTCCACTAACAAAAAACCTCTCAGAAGACTGAAGTCGTTTAAGATTTCAAAATCAGAAATTACTGATGTGTCAACGTAAGTACAAGTTTGTGGGAAAAAAAAAAAAATTGTGAACAGCATGCTCATACATTTTATTTTCATTCCTCCACTCCCGTTTTCCAATCTTTAATCCCAAACTTGGAAAATGCAGATGTGTGTGTGATTGTGCTTTTTCTTTAACCCCATAAAAACTGAAGACGGCCTTTCTACATGATTTTGAGTCCAGTTTTAGAATTAAATTCATTCTAATGTGTTCTTTGCCATCACCTTAGCATTTTAGCACCAAATCAGAGCGATGAGTTAAGTCTTCTAGTACTATTATAGCACTTTGAGAGTAGTACATAACATTAGTACATCAAACTGAAGGCAGACCTTGTACCCGAAAGCAAACAAAGCACAACATGGCCCGTTCAAAGACTCATATCTGCTTAAAGCTGCACTGTGTAGTTTCGGAAAAGTATAAAATTACAATGCATGTTAAGTCACTTCTTCTTATGATAATAAGATGGGAAAGACAGAATCTTGAACATTCAAGTGACTTCATTAGATTTTTGGTATATCGACCCAAACTAAGCACTCTGATAAAAATGCAGTTCCTCCTTTAGTGTATTAACAACATTTCAAAGACTACACAGTGTAGCTTTAAAATTTCAGGCAAATATTTGCATCAGTTCCATATAACAGGGAATATTTGGTAGTGTCCTCCTCAGAATGAACAATCAGATATGTATTACAGTGTGAGAGGAAAATTTTTATAGTTAGCCTACTGTGTGTTAACATACAGAATTAGACAGAATTAGAATGGACTTCCACAGAAAAAGAAGTCCTTTTGTCTTGACATGAAAAAAAAAGACTAGAAGACATCAAAACATTATCATATTTGTGTGAGATCCTACAAACGAACAATTAGCAGCCTCAGAAGACATCTGACAAAACACTAAAAGACCAACACACACCAAAACAATATAAAGGCTCTGTGGAACTCAAAAGACAAGTTGCTGGTAGCTTAGTTTTGCTGAGTTAGAATTTATACAATCTCAAGTTTGTAGCATGAGTGTATTGTCTGACTCCCCTCCCTTGGCATATACTGCATATCGACCCCTGCTTCTTTTCTGTGAGTTTGAACACCAACTCCCATCCCCTTCCTCACTTCCTGCTCTTCATCGTTGCCAGTCATCGGAACTTTCACCCAGCCGTCTGTGGCCAGGCCGTGTTTCTTCTGGTGTCTCTTGTAGTTGTCCCAGTGGCCGGTGGTGTAGCCGCATTCTTGACATTTATAGGGCTTTTCCCCGGTGTGTCGAAGCATGTGTCGCTTCAGGTTCATGCTCTGGTTGCAGCTGTAACTGCACACAGCACACTGGAAGGGCTTGGCGCCCGAGTGCACCCGCTGATGGCGTTTTAGGTTGGCAAGGTTCCCGCATGCGTAATCACACAAATGGCACTTGTATGGTTTCTCACCGCTGTGAGTTTTCATGTGGCGTGCCAAGTGGTTAGGGTAGTGTGTGAGGAAGGGGCAGGCAGCACAAGTGTAAACCTTGTCACTGCGCTCACCGGGGCTGTTGGGAGATGACGAGGAGTCTTTAGTCAGCATTTCAAGGGTACACTTGGCACAAATCTGGGCCGAGGAGCCGTCCTCATCTTCCAGGACGATGCCACACAGCCGGCAAGTAAAAGGGAAAAGCGATGGTGGGAGGCCGCTACTATCTGCTACGCCCCCTCTTGTCGCTCTGCTGCCACTGCTGCCTGTCGTCTCCAGCAGGGGTGGAGGTTGATGACCTGGAGCTGGATTAGAAGCTGCTATGGGAGGTGGAGATGCTCCCTTTAGGCCATCAAAGGCAGACAGGTAGTCGCTGTTCTGGGCTGCCAAAGTGAGGTTTGACGTTGGCCGTGCAACCTCTGCAACTTCACAATCAGATTAGACAGTTATTAGGTATCAAAGATTAATTAATCATGTATCAGCACTGTGCAATTAAAGTAAAAGAAATGAGACACACCTTTGCCTGCAGCACCAGAAACTTCTTCATTAGGTCTCTGCCCGGTCCCTTGCCTCTTCAGACTGTTCTGGCCACTGGCGGGTCGCGGTGGCGGGTCCTGTCCCACCCCTGCAGAGGATATGTGCATGCGCTGGTGCCTCTTGAGGTTGCCGAGAGAGCTGCAGGCAAAAGTGCAGCTGTCACATTTGTAAGGTTTTTCCCCAGTGTGAATGCGAAGGTGTCTCTGAAGGTTCACCAGCTGGGCCGAGGCGTAAGTGCACAAGGGGCAGTTAAAAGGCTTCTCCCCGTTGTGTGTCTTCATGTGACGTTTCACGTGGTTGGCGTAACGCGAGGAGAAGCCACAGAGGTGACACGAGTGAAGTTTGGCCGATTTGTCCTCAGCTGTCAGTCCCTTGTCACTCATCCCATTTCCCACCCCTTCACAATCAAGCTGCGAATGGGAACCTGAGCGAATCCCACCGATGCTTCCAAAAGGTGAGCAGAAGTCCGTACTCTTAGCTTCCCTGGAGGATTTGCAACATCTAAGGCAGTACGGACCAACTAGGTCTATGCCAGGTCCCAGAGGTTCATCGCGGAGCTGTCCGCAGCCCCTGCAGGACAGGTAAGGAGGAAAACTGGGTTCAGACTGGGTCGCCCTGCCCTCGTCTTCCCTCCCATTGTCTGTCGTGCTGCGTGAGTTGTCTGTTTCACTTTCCATGCTCAGCTGGCTGTAGGCAGAACTCTCATCACCCAGAGGATACACAGAGAAACCGATCTCAGCAGCTACTTCTGTGCAGGGAAGACAACAGAAATGTTTAATTAGGCCACTCTCAGTGCTGTGCTTAAACCCACGTCACACCAAAGTTTACATTTGCAACACTGCCTGTAAGAGAATGAAACTACAGAAGAAACAAAAGACAAGACACGAAATGAACACAAGCAGTCACATTATAATATAGCTCTATTAATCTGTATTATTCAGGCACACTGGCTAAAATAAGAACATCACTACTACAATAGAATTGCCTGTCAATCCAATCTCATAAGGATTCATGAAATAAACATGAATAAAAGATAAAAATATACATTTTAACCAAATAAATTGTGAAATAAGTAATAACAATAACACAAAATGCATTATTATTCACAAAACTTAATCGTTTAAATTCTGAAAGTACCATGACTCAAAGTGTCACTGGGAAAAGCACCAATATAATATACAACTTTTGAAAAATGACACTAGAATATGAATAACTAAATATATAGTGTAACAAAAAACAGGCTACGATAAAATGATTTTGGCATTAAAAAATGAATGAAGTGCATTTTATGCTGCTAAGGTCACTGAAAAACTCTGACACAAAGAAAAAGTAAAGACACCTGAAGGCACCAACCCAGGTCTCACTGAATGACTCAAAACTGTCGGACAAAAAAAACAAAAAACTGCACAAACCAGCAGTTACTGAAGAATAAAAACTCAAACTGAGTGAAGCAGTGAATCTCATGAAAACATTTTATACTCACAGATCTGCAAGGTCAAGTGCATTTTGAGCTGTGGCAAATACCTCAGCTACAATACAAATATCTGAGATTTTTCAGACAGCAAAGAAAGACAACAAAAAAAGAGAGACATTGTTCCCAGAAGGCAGAAATAAAAGCTTCAAGACAGAACGCTCTGTGGCTTCGGCTGATACCTTGGAAAGCGAAAAGGCCAGGAGACCACCTTCCCTCAGAGAGGCTGAGACGAAGTGTGAGAGAGGCGAGAGCTGAGGCTGCCCTTTTATCCTGGCCCACAGAAACCCCTCGTGGATGATTACGGAGCCTAATGATAATGATGATGACTATAATGGCGAGGCTGCTGCTTCTGATGATGATAATGATGATGAGGGTAGATGATGATGATGATGATGATGATGATGATGATGATGATGATGAGGGGGGAAACGATAATGGCAGTGGGGTAGTGGGAGCAGAGGCAGCAACAGACGATGATGACGATGATGATGATGATGATTATGATGATGAATAAATGCCCTTTTATAATGGTGTCCTTGATGGTAATAGTCCTATTTTTATGACCCCATATAATAATGGTGTCTCAGTTCCTTTCTCTACTTTTCCATTTTTCAGATCACTCTGACAAAGAGGCATGCTGGGAAATATGAGCTGATAGCTCCCATTCTCTTACTGATTCATTGTGGGGCAACACTTCATTACTGACAAACTGTACAAACCTGGGACCTAGATGAAACCCTGGCACACGGAAAGAAAAGAAATGGCTGAATGTATTTAATATGCTATTTGTATGTTACATTTACATAATAACTGCTTTGAAACAAATCTCCTTCAAACTGCTCCACTAGTGAAATGCACTATGAAGACCAAGCTGTATAATCATCCTAGTCCCTTTAGTGTATAATCAATAGTGCACATTTGATATAATTGGGCTGAGATGTCTATGAAATATATTAATAAATAATTTTAAAAACTACACAAGCAGGAAAGTAAACGTGCAAAAACTGGAAACAGAAACACTAAAAGAGCAAAAATTAGATGATAAATAGACAAGAAGCCTTTTAGAGACTTTTGAGAACAAGCCCACATTTCAACACAGTACTCTCATTGGCTAACGACTTGTGAATGGCAAGTTATTAGCCAATGAGCATCCCCTGTCTACTTCTCCTTTCCGACTCTAATAATGATCACATTTTACAAAATGATCTTATTACTTTAAAGTGATCAGAAAAGCGAGACGATGGATATTTTCCCATAGACTTCTATACAACCAGAAGTCTTTTTGCAACCAGAAGCGCACCCCCTGCTGGCCATTAAAAAGAATGCAGGTTTTACTGTATTGACTTCACTTTTTAGACCTGGAAACTATGTTTATCTTATATACTGTCTATTGATTTTCATAAAAGGAAACCGAGTTTTTTTTAATACACTATTTACAATCCAAAATTTTTTCCAATGTATTTTTAGTATGTATTTTTACTACACAGTAGTTTTCATGTTAAATGGGGGAGTTTTCTATTCTATTGTGCACTATTATTGCTGCTGCTAACCTTTAAAAAATACATTTTCCATTCTACATTTGATCTATTTTGTATTTATTTTAATGAGGCACCATACAAAATTTAAATGTGCTGAGGATGGTGACAATAAAGATTATTTTGGTCCACTGCTGTTTGCATTTTCTTTAACTGAGAAAGCCTGTTTGATGTTCACTCTCCCAGTGCTGTATCTGGCCTCTGTTAAGTTACTGACTTATTATGACTGCCTCTGCTTTGTATTAAACACAGTGGTTTTAACTGTGAAATAATCACAAGAAATGTTGTTTGTTTTAAGTTGAAATAAAAAAACACTTTAAAAACAGTGTGAAATACACAAGTTAGTTGGGAATGTGGCACTAACACTACAGCCCATATTGGACCCAGTAGGTGCAGCCTGCCCCATTAGGTCAGTCTAAGTCATGCCTCCTTCTGTCAGCAAAGTTTTTTGCTTCCATTTAAAGCATACTGATCCTCAACACTAAGAAAAAGGACCACATGGAACCACAGGAAGCAGCCTCAGCAATACTGAGATGAAGAGCAACATGATACAAGCTGCACTTTCCCAACTCCTTATGCAGCATAAAATAGACTGTGGTTACAATTTTTTTTTTGGCTTCTTTATTAAATCATCATGAGTTTGTTTGGTTGCACTGTATGCAGATACAGCGGCTACTCTTGTGTTTTGTTTATAGTTTCCAACCACAGAAACTGTGAGTATCTACACATCAAGCAGGAATACAATAGTGAGGATCATAAGTTTTAAATTTATTCATAAAAAATGGATTACAAACCTGAGAACTTTTCCAGGCCTAGAATCTTGTTGTCCTGATCAGGATCATCAAACTCAAGGTCATGTCCTAGAAGGAAGTCTGTGTCTAAGGGGAGGTTTTCTGGAGCTTCAATGGCTACATCATCTTCAGAATCCACTACAGTCACAGAGAATCAAACATGTAATCACTAGTATCACTTCCTTACAGTTTAACTATATTTTAGGTGGATATTATTCATATATATTTAGTGACATAGTAAAGCTGAGATATCTACACTTCTTATGTAAACATCCCATCGCAATCTTGATGTTTCAGTCTAAACTTAACACAAAGGACTTACTATGAACATGAGCCTAGCTGAAAAAGGTTTATGTTAAGAATGCTGCCTTAAATCACCCAGGGAGTGACATTTCCCCCTTTTAGTAAATAGTACTTTACATATTTGATTGTTGGGATGTTGGTTTTGAGGATTTATGAAAGCATGATATCTATTTAAATAGGACTATAAAAGCCAAAAGGAGAAAATCTGAATTTTTCTACCCTACAACAAAAAAATATATATATCGGCAAGCAAACAGATGGAAATTTTTTTTACTACAGTTACAAGTAATGACGTGTGAAATTTGAACTTGATCTTTCAAACTTGATGGCATCATGCTCAACAGCCTGTTTTGGTAACTCTTCTAGTACCAGCACCTTGCTACCATCTACTGGTCATTTTAGCATCTGACACAAAAACAATAAGTCTATTCTAACTGTGTGGAATGATTCTACTTCTATCTTAAATGAACAGACGACTAATAAAACATCTTGTTATGATGTTCTGCTCAAGTAAATGGAAAAGTAAAACAATGGCTGTATAATTAGGACTGTGCAATTAATTACATTTTAATTTCAATTACAACACTTTCAAGATAAAATTATTATTTTTGCCGCATCCTTTTCTCTCACGTTTAACCCTCAAAAAAAAAAAAAAAAAAAATAATAATCCAAATTTACTCTCCACCGCACCTGTCAGACTCACATTTATTTATTTATCCAGTTTATTCAGAAATCAACTTGATTAAAAAGACACGTCTTTTTCTTTTTTTAAAGTTTACAAAAAATTACTATTTTCCCCAAATTCTGTGAGTAGTTGTGTTAAATAATCACGATCTCATTATTAACCAAACTGACTCCGATTATGAGTTTTGCTATAATTAAGCAGCCCTATGTACAATTGCAACAGGGCAACTACATAACTACAGGTCGGGACTTTAAACTATCTACTTACTTACCACTTCTGTTCTATGCATAACCAAGGTAACCTGCAACATCAATTAGAGTAACTACTTATGGTATGTTATGTTGTTAAGAAAGAGGTTAATGTTGGCGGCATCAGGTGCATGCTACAGTTTAAACTCTTGATGCACCCAACTATTAATGTATCCGTTTATTTCATGCTAATTCAGGTACTAGTCAGAAGAAGACACACAGAAGAAAAGCAGAGCCTACTGCCATTAAATACCTCTAAATATCTGATTTTATAAAGGCTAAATAGCACCACAACTCACATGTCATGTCAGAAGCAACTTCCACATTCACACTAATACTGACATCTGATTTGTTACAGCACTGTCTGTCAGTATGATTTAATAAAACACTTAAAAAGCCCTGATGCCAGTAAAGAAAGAGGACGAATGTTGTAAACAATCAACCAACACTCCAGTTACAGTCAGTGTGGAGTGACAAATAAGCGTGTGGATCAGGTCTGTATCAAGTTTTCAACATTAAAAAAAATATCTCTGAATACCTACACTTCACTGGCTGTGGATTCTGTTGTTTTTTTCTTGGCATCTTCCAGTCAGCCTCTCTCCTGTTTGCAATGTCCTCCTGCAGACTTCCACAACCATCAGCTCATTCTTGTCTGTTTGGAAGATAAATCTCAGTATTTCTACAGATGCGAGTAAAACCTTACCATTAAAACGTTAACCAAGAGATATAAATCAAAACACCTGCAAACCTACATAAAACATCAGTAGAATATCATTTCCGTTTGTCAGTGAGATTATGCAAAAGCTACCAAGCCAAATTTCATGAAACGTGGTGAAGCATGGGGTGGATCAGGACTGCTGTCATTAAAACGATAAAACAGAGCATTGGCCTTGGTGGCACGCTTTTCTATTTCTTAGCAGTTTGCTCGATTTATAAGTACAAGTTTAAAATGCCCATCACGACTTACTACATGATATGAACCCACTGAGCCAGTCACTACCTTTCTGCAGTGG
>VUQS01048603.1:0-10169 GCA_015108495.1 Heterochromis multidens | reverse complement strand
CAGTTGTCACCTTCTCACCAAGCTGGTGGTCTTGTAGCCCATTCCAGCCTTGTGAAGGTCCACAATCTTGTCCCAGACACCCTTTGAAAGCTCTCTGGTCTTGCCCATGATTGTGCAGAGGTTAGAAAGTAAGAAATTGATTCTGTGGACAGGTGTGTTTTATACACATAACGTGTTGAGATCAAGAGTATCTGTAATTGATTGACTGATTGTAATCTGTGTGCCAGATGGGCACACAGCCAGTCTGTGGGAGCCAGAATTCTGGATGGGTTGTAGGGGATCAAATACTTATTTCACTCAATGACATGCAAATCAATTCATAACTTTTATATAATGTGTTTTTTCTGGATTTTTGGTTGATATTCTGTCTCTCTCCATTAAATTGAAAGTACCATAAAAATTTGAAATTGTTCATTTTTTTGTAAGTGAGCAAACTTACAAATTCAGCAGGGGGTCAAATAATTATTTCCCCCATTGTATATATATTGTATTGGTGGTTGTATTAGTTGTGGGCTTTTGTGTTTACTGTCACATTTTTTTTAATTAATTAATTAATTTATTGAGCTGTGTTATAACATTTTATATTGTGTATATGTGTACAATATTCATGTTGTTATTCTAGCATAGTTATAGCATATTTAACGCTAGTTGCACTAAAAAACAGCACAGTGATATGCTAAATATTAGCTCATTTACTTACTGAAGTTGTTGACATAAATATTAACATGATAAATGCAAGCAAGCTGATGCTTCATTTATTTCCATAAAGATTTTTGTTTTGCCCAAGATTAAACTTTATGAAGCTTGTGCTTGTAGTATCTCAAATCAAGCCTTAAATGTGTTCTATATGTCTCTGAGTAGTCTAATTCTTTATCTAATGTATTATTTATTTTTATCTTTATTTCCAGATCTTTCCTGGTATTATTCTATCAGACATTAAACCAGCCAAGAGGATGAAGTTTAAGACAGTGTGCTACCTGCTAGTGCAGCTCATGCACTGTAGGAAGATGTTCAAGGCCGAGATCCCCTTCTCCAATGTCATGACCTGCGAGGATGATGACAAGGTATGTGTTAAAAGCACTACAGGAAGCATCTCTTTGGTTTCAAATGAAAAAGGTCATTTGCTATGCTCGCATATATGAGTGTACTGTGTACAGAATATGAATTACTGGGTCACCTAGTAAAAAGGAAATCCTCTTAATAGGCTTGTATATGTGTGTTTTTTGATGGATTGAAATCCTGCTTGGATCCATAATCTGCACGGCATACAATCACTGGTAAACACAAACAAACATTAATATCTATTTCTTCATTTCACATCTACCATGGTACTTCTGCTTTATGACAAAATGTAGAAAAGTAAGCCAGTGGGACAGATACAATGCACAACCATTGACGTTGCTTAACCTTGAGTTTATATATGCCAGATGATATTTTCATGCGAGCATTGACTGGTGCTTGTTGATGTGTTTCTCCTTAGCTCTGTGTGTATTTTTGCTTTTAAACCACGATGACGCAGCAGTGAGTCAGTCATAGAATTGCCGGGTGTTTGGGCAATTGGTGTTGTGACATCACAGGGTCTGTCAGAAATAGCCTGCTAGCTCTAATCCGCCCAACTCTGTGAGCTCGACCAGGCATTAGTACTTCATGATTTTGATGAGGTTGCATTATGACTGCTGGTAATCACCCACTGCCTGGTATCATCTCTTATAATAGCATTAGACACATTGTTATATGATTATCCAAGTAGCTAAAATCCGTGCATTGTGACACGTAGGAAATTTATAATAGAATTATGGCTGTGAATTGTTTGGTTCTATTTAAAAGATCTCATCTTGCTATACATGACAAAATAAAAATGGTGACTCTCGCTTCAGTGGCACATGTCAAGGAGTGGAATATATAAGGCAGCAAGTGAACAGTCAGTTCTTGATACTGATGTGTTGGAAGAAAGAAAAATGGCCAAGCATTAGGATCTGAGAGACTTTGCCAGACCCAAGTGTAATGGCTAGGTGACTCCCTGTTCCAGAAGTGTTTTGGCAGTACATACTAAAAGTGGTCCACAATGTGGACTGACAAAACAGTTATCATCAGCTTCTTCTGGGAAACTTTGTTAGAACACAAAGTTTCATCTGAAATTTCATTTGAAATCATTTGAAATCATCAAAGTAACACCCTAGAACGGGTGTTACTTTGATGATTTCACAAACATAACAAAGAGTTCAAGCTGTAGGCTTAGAATCCAGATTTCAAATATCGCAGTCTGACTGAGCATCTGTAGAACATGCTAAAAAAACAAGTCAAAGTCAGGGAGGCTTCACCTGGCAACTGTGCTGCTTACATCTTGATGCCAGAGGACATCTTCAGAAGTCTTGTGGAGTCCATTCCCCAACAAGTCAGAGGTGTTCTGATGACAAAAGAAAGGGAGTCTTAAAGTGATGTAAGCAGGATGTGGCATGCACTGTGCTTTGTAATATATTATCTTGATTGGGCACTGTGGTCAAAGTTAGGAATAACTTTGATTGGTGCATGCTGTAAAAGGAAAAGGGTGGCATCCAACTGGCAGCACGGAAGGCAAAATGGAGGAAAAGTCAGTGTTGTGTGCCTGAACTAACTGCATTATTTAATATAAATTTATGCTTGTATTGAGACCATGGGAACCATGAAATCTATTTCTTGGAAACAGGTTTTCATCCAAGTAGACACATCAGGTGTGTGCTAACAGTTGTGGAGCTTGTTGAAGGTCAGCAATAAATGTAAAGAGCTTAGATTTGTTTTGTGTTCTTCCAAACAGGTCAATAGATCTGTTGCACCTCCAGATAACGAGGAACAAGAGTTGTAAAAGCAGATGTAAAACAAAATTTCTCCATATAATACTATACTGTAGTTGTCAAGTAGCAGTAGCTGACATAG
The DNA here is from genome assembly GCA_015108495.1 of Heterochromis multidens. Classification (NCBI taxonomy): domain Eukaryota; kingdom Metazoa; phylum Chordata; class Actinopteri; order Cichliformes; family Cichlidae; genus Heterochromis; species Heterochromis multidens. The sequence continues at coordinate 7,256 of VUQS01048603.1, read as the reverse complement.
GTAATATCTATCGTAAAGTATACCTTTATATTTACTTTATGACAGATATAGCACATATAATAACATCCTTTAAAAATGTTCCTCTTGAATATTATGTGATATTTATTATCATGAAACTGAAAAAAACAAGATGTAAAGTGTTCTTAGTATTTAAAATATGCTGTTCTGCAGTTTCTTATCATAATTTTCAAATTAGGCATTCTTTTATTCATTTATGGCATCACGACGAGTCTCCCTGGAATCCACCCACAGGACCAATAAAATAACTATCACATAGAAAAAGCAATTAAAACACACCAATGTGTACTCTGTGTACCTGCTTCTTATTTTCTGATTAACTGCTATCTGAAGTGTGATGTGGCATTAGTTCTACTGTTTTATTACTAGCAGCAGATAAGTATTTATGAACTTATCATCAGATTGTAAATGTAGACCTTTCACTTTACCACCATCAGGTCAAAGGCTAATGACAAGATAGAAGTAAAATACTCATTCTAATGAGGTTCAGCTATAGTTCTAGATCTTTAATTGCTATTATAAAAATGATCACATCTTAATCTGTTACATGTAACTTGTAGTTAGTTTCCATCTATTCAAGAAAAAAATGAACTGCCCGAAATAAACAAAAAAAAAAGGCTATTCATGGGGGAAAAAAGCTCCTTTGAAATCTGCCACATTTGCATTTCACATGTACAAATTGTGCATGTTACTCAGATGGAAAAAAGACACCCTACCTCCAAACTCTGCTTGCACAATCTTTATTATTTTTATATCTTTTAACCAAGGTTATTTAATGATCCAGAGCCTTGTGCCTAAATTTGTGTCCAGGCTGTACAACAAACTTGTCAGTCATTAAAAAATATTTAAGTCCCCTTGGTTTTGATTGGTTAGATGTGGACCCCTTTGCACAATGCCACTGCTTTATTAATTTCTTAATCAAATTTATTTATTTATTTATTTTAAACTTTGGTCACCTGGATTTAGCTTTCAGCATTCTCTGCATTTATGAATTTGAATGTATTTGCGTACACATAACGTGGATGCACGCGTCTCTGTAGCTATTTGTTTTTGTGTAAAGCACCTTTGAGCTGCTGTTGGTGAGGTAGCTTGATGGTACGTAATGAGTATTATATCCTCAGATATTCAGACAAGCATGTCTGCAGACTTTTTTTTTTTATCTTCTTTATAGAGTTCTATCAAATTCTCCTGTGCTCAGGAGCTGTGTAAGTGCTGAGCTCACAAAACTCTTCATTTGTATGCCTCACCGCATCAGCTGAGAACCAGTCAGCCTTAACGCATAAGGCAGGCCTCTGCAGAGACTGATTGTGTTGTCTTTTTTGCTGTTTGACAGCGGCGAGCCTTGCGGACTGCATCAGAGAAGCTGAGGAATCGGACGTCTTTCTCAGCCACTGCCGTGCAGCACTCTCCAGGAACGCGAGTCAACCGCTACATTGGGCGGCTCATTGAAGCGCGGCAGACCGAGTCCGAGACATCAGACCTCAACTACATCACCCTGTTCTACAGGAGCAGAGACAGGGAGCGCAGGGTGAGGACACACAAGCACTGAACATCTGGCAGAGACGCTAGTAACTTTTCAACAAACATACAAATGTAATAAATATATACTTTGCTCATTACACACACAAGATACAACATGCCTCGTGACTGTTCTCCCCCCTTCTGTCTTATTCTCGCACATACACACCCTACACGATCTCTAATTCTCTTTCTCCCCTTTCTCCCTCTCTCCCACGCCTGTTGTCTATGATGTGTGTGTGTGTAAGAGGAATCCACCCACCCTCTCAGGAGGGGGTGCAGATAATGATTTGGGAACGTCTGAGCAGCACACGTGATATCTTTCTCCTGTGTGTGCGTGGGTAGCCATAAAGGAGACAGAACAGAGATGGGTTCGTGTGTAGATGTGTACGCGCGTGTCAGTGTCTGCAATCTAGACATTCAAACTTGTTTCAGAAGAAATAAAACCTGTGCAAAGTAAAAACTTAATTAATTGTGTCTCATGTTTAACATGTTTTAGATGCCTAATCCTTCAGTGGGGAGCAATAAATACAGAAGACACATATGAGTATAATGAGTTTCTTTTTTCCTTTCAGAGTGTGTTGTTTGAGTTCAGAGCACATCCCTGTTGTTTTACAAATTTAAACATCACCTTTCCTTTTTTCTAAGATAAGTGAATTTTTTTTATTGGTACAAACATAAGACCATTTAAAATACAGAATTTATTCCAAAAAGCCTCCTTTACAATTAAATAAACACAATAATGGCATGCTGTATTCTGGGTAAAAACTATTTTTCTTGTTCCCAAAAAGCTGAATCTGTTCATCTGGACGTAGCGTTTTCAAAACGCTACGTCCAGATGAACAGATTTAGCTTTTTGGGATTCTTTTACCTGAATTATTGAGCATGCATCAAGATATTTTTCTTGTTATAGTAAAAATGGCTGTGATAGTGAATGGCTTATGGCTGTCACTTTTTGAGGTTATAATTAAGTGAGGATCAAACTGGAGACACCATAGGAGATGGAAAAATCAAATCCTGTATTTTCAAAGAGTAAACAGAAGGTGCTGCAGATATGAGGCAGGAAGTCCGTAGTCTAAAATATGTCCAAAAAGTCCTGGTAGGGAAGAAGGAAACCAAATTGTGGAAATACGCTGAGAGCACAATTCTAGGGATTAGATTCAGGAATAACAGGGAGTTGCGATAATGACAAATACTGAGGGGGAACACGCAGAATAAATGCACACAACAGGGAGAGGGATAATAAGCCACAGGTAAACTAAATCAGGACAATAACCAGAGTGGACAAAGGAATAAGAGGTGGAAGTGAAAACACAGAAAGCCACACCAGGAACTATTCTTCAAAATAAAGCAGGAAGTACATTGAAAGAATGAAAAAGAATGAATTCAAAGACAAACAGTAAGACAAAGACAAGGGGGTAATGCTGTATAAAAGATGGGTGTAACTTCCAGGTCTGTGGAAGTGCCTTAAACCTGCATTCTTTCTAGTGGCCAGCAGGTGGGGACTCATCTGGTTTAAAAAAGAAATCTGATTGTATAGAAATATGTCTTCCTTCTCCTTTGATCAATTACCTCAGTAAAGACTTTTCTGGTGAGATTAAGTACTCACTTGCTAGTTTCAAGTCATATTGAAAGCATAATGTTAATTTTATGAATTATGATCCCTATTAGAGGGAAAAAGAGATCAAATCAGTTATTATGTGATTAACCATGTGCAGTATCTCTTGGTTTGCCAGATTTTAGAATCGCCCCTCGCTTATCACCTATAGTTTCAAGACTCCAAGATGATGACAAAGAAACGTTACAAAGATTTTGCTAATCAGTGGGTGATGTCATGCTGGCTGCATCCATCTTTAATATACAGTCTATGGGAATTACATAAGGTACTGAGAAAAGGAACCAACACTCAAAACCACAAAGCCAATAAAACTAAGAATTATAGCAGAAAAAAACAAAAAAAACCAACATCAATAATTTAAAAGACAATGACAGAATATGCCTTTGAATAGATTTGAAAGTAGACACAATGCACTCAGTTGGACTAATACAGTTTAGAGCACCAGCTATTTTGAAACATCTTCCAGAGTGTCTGAATGATACTTTTATGACATATAAACCAACAGTAGCACCTTTAAACTTTATAATAATGATAATATATTAATATTTGTTGCTTGTCAGTTTCGAATAATATTGAAATGACAATGCAGTTGTCTTCAAAAGAGCCCTATGCACTTCTCCTAAACCCTTTAGCAGCATGCTCTGGGATGATGTAAAAACAATGTCAGGATTCCCCATGGTAAAGTATTTCCAACTAACACTGCTCTGAATGGACCTAGACCGGTTTTACATTGGATGGATGGATGGATGGATTCTTAGTTCTACTTCTTATATTTACATTTCAAGTCTGTTTCCTCTTTTCTTAGTATCACCAGGTATATGATGACCAGTTCATCAGCGCTGTGGTTCTTTCTCTGATCCTTGCTGCCCTGTTTGGCCTTATCTATCTACTAATGATCCCACAGTATGTAGACACACGCATACACACACAATTTGTCCATTCATGTAATGTAATTGGATCAATTTTGCTAAAATGTAGTGGGCCGATTAGAAAGGAAAGTGTTTTTCGCTGCAGTCAGTGGAAACTGGGAAAGCCCTACTCATTCTGTTGTCTCTTTGTCTCTCAGGGGGATGCTGGTGCTGTTGCTGCTGGTGCTGTGTGTGTGTTTCCATGTGGCCTGTGTCATGTACCTTCATCTCACCAGTGTTCAGGTAAGACTTCCAGACCTCTCCCAGCAGCCTCACATGTATGAAGATGCACTGTGAATCCATTCTGTCACTGGTTTTAGTCTCTTTGTTGCTGCTTTGAGCCTCGTAGTGGTTGTTTTGTGTCTCGTAGTTTTTTCATCCACTTCCTCAGTTTAAAATCATTTTGAGTCTCTGTGGTTGCTTTGCTTATTTTTCGGGTGTTTTGTATCTCTTTAAGATAATTTTATATGTCTTTGTTGTGATTTTTTTAAATTTTATTTTATAGTTGTTTCTTCATGAAATACTAATCTTACATTACAATCTCACATTACTCTTAGATTAATCAGTGTTTCACATCATGCTGCAAACTATCACTTCATAGTTGTCTTTTACTTAGCCTTCTTTAGCAGACTCTTGGCAGAATCCATCTTCTGCCTGAAATTTCTCACAGGATTTTTAGCAGTTTAGCAGTTTTTGATTATTCATATTTTTGTGTGCGAAAACAAAATAGCAAATCCTGACTATTGAAAACTTAGTCTTCAAATTGGAGCACCATGATCTTTTTTGCATAGTGACATTGAACGCATAACCTCTATATGACACTGTGGTATCATGCTAATTGAACTATCATAATACCCTTTAAGTGTCTTCTCTAATAGACCTGCACATAATGAGCCACACCACAAAATGCACTCATTTCATTTCCAGTCCTGGCTAATGATGTGTCCAAAATGCGTTTAAAGTAGATAAACAGGTGCTTCATTTACTCACTCGTTCTATTTTCCACCCCCCTGCCAACTTCCCTTTCCCTCTCCTTTGGCTTTAGTGCCAACCGGGTTGCCTCACCATCCAGATCCGAACAGTGTTGTGTGTGTTCCTCGTTCTGCTCACCTACTCTGTTACCCAGGCCTGTGTGGTAAGTGTGTGTGTTGGATCCTTTACATAAAACATAACTTCCTCTGGGATTAATAAAGTATTCTGATTCTGATGATTGAAATTATATCATGTATATAATAAAGGGTTTTAGGTCATTTATGGAGCACGTTTTCATACAAAACTATTTAAAATGCTTCACAGAATCATAAAACAATAAAGGATAGAATCATAAAGAAATGGCTGAACAAAATTAACTCATATGTAACTCATATCTTCCTTAGATGGTGGATTTGCTTTGATATCATGGGCTGTGTCCAAAGTCAATCACTATTCACTATATATAGTTTACTATATCCACTATACATAGTCTATATAGTACAGTAGTCTTGAGTGAAAGGAGTTAGAAACAGTGTCATCATTTCAGTTCTGATCCATCAGACTCCACTGTTTACAAGTCTCTGCAGTACACGGGTTGGCAGAATAACACATCACAGCTGAACAGATGGTGCTGCAGAGTCTCAAAAGAATGAAACAGTAATTGTTCAAGTGTAAAATATCCATTAAAATATTTTAAACGCAAATCAGGTGGTGTCAGCTTTAGCCCCAGAAGTCGGACAGCCTCAAATGTGTGTGTGTAAAATAAAATACAGCAAAAGTGTTGCAGCAGGGACTTAAGGGGTAGACCTGCCATCAATAGCTTTTAGTGATTTTCATGATTTGTAATCGTGTGTGTGTTTTTATTAAGATTACAAAATATCAAAGATGAATCAGAGCCTAATTAGATCAGCTTGTATTGTAAAATATACAAAGTCAAAAACCCATGAAAGTGAATTTTAAATAATACTTTAGATGCGAGTCTTTAGTCATGCTAGTGGCTCTGTGTTCACGGTGACAATGCTAACTCTTCGTCTAGCACCACCAAGCCGTTAAGTAAGCACAATTCTCTGGGATTAGCTTTTATTGACAGTTATAACAAATATAAAGTCTACAGCCATGCTTCCAACTCTTTGAGACTAAAGTGCTGCTTTAAGGAAAACTGTAATGTAGATGATAACATGCAGAAGTATTCATTCAGACATGCAAACAGCTTTGTAAGGTTCCCTAAACTCCAGTAGGCATAATGCAGCTCTCCACACAACCCTGACCCATCTGGAAACAAGGACAGCTATGCCAGACTTCTTTTCATTGACTTCAGCTCGGCATTTAACACAATCATCCCTAACAGACTGGTAACAAAACTCATCAACCTTGGCCTCCCACACTCCATCTGCCTCTGGATTAAGGACTTCCTCAGAGACCGTCTACAGAGAGTCAAAGTAGGGCCCCACCTCTCCCCAACACTCAGCCTCAACATTGGCTCCACACAGGGATGTGTGCTGAGTCCCCTACTATACACTCTCTACACACACAACTGCACCCCCAGCCACCCAAGCAACTCCATCGTGAAGTTTGCAGTTGTCGGGCTCATCATGGGGGGAGACGAGTCTGCATACAGGGACGAAGTGGAGAAACTGGCATCATGGTGCAGCAATAACAACCTGGTCCTCAACACAACAAAAAGGGGTAAACCTCATAAGGAGCAAAGAAATAATAGTGGACTTCAGAAGAAGCAGATCTGACCCTCAGCCCATATACATCAATGGGGACTGTGTGGAGAGGGTCTCTGACTTCAAGTTTCTGGGCCTGCACCTGGATGATGACCTTACCTGGAAGACCAACACCACTGCGCTGATCAAGAAAGCACAACAGCGGCTCCACTTTCTTAGGATTCTGAAAAATAACGCCCTAGCAAAGGAGCTGCTGGTGTCCTTCTACAGATGTTCTGTTAAGAGTGTACTGGCGTACTGCATCCTGGTATGGTTTGCCAACTGCACTGCTCAGGAAAAGACAGCGCTCCAGAGAGTCATCAACACAGCACAGAAGATCATCAGCTGTGCTCTCCTCTCCCTAGAGGAGCTCTACAGGTCCTGCTGCTACAGTAAAGCCCGCAGCATTCTGAAGGACACATCCCACCCAGCACATCACCTGTTCCAGCTGTTACCCTCAGGAAGACGGTACAGGACAATAACAGCAAAAACAAACAGACTGAAAAACAGCAC
>VUQS01048596.1:0-13505 GCA_015108495.1 Heterochromis multidens | reverse complement strand
TTTTTAAATTTTTGGATTTTTTTTTTTTTTTTTTTTTTTTAAGTAGCACCCAGCATTGTAACAGACTACACTGCTGTATGAATGCCAAAGGACATCTGACTAAACTGTAAAAATCAGTAGGACTATCTGACAAGCAACACCATTTCTCAGCTATGGCTGCTAATGTATTCCTGAAATCATTAAACTTGCACACTGGATAAAAAAAACAAAAACAAAAAAACATTTAGAAGGCTACACAGAAATCCAAATACAGATGCCATACATACTTAATCTTTTCTGCTTCGTAAATAGTTCAGTGCTTGAAATGGCCCAGTTGACAGTTTCAGACTCAGCTGGTTCCATAAAAGTTATACCATGATCTGGCAGCAGCCCACTGAAAGTCATGTTTAGACTTCCAATTATGAAAAACCGAAGAATAAATCCCCCAACCTTGAAAGCTAATGTGAACAGGGCTGATTGATTGGCAGTGACGTTAGCAGTATAAGTGGGGTTCAAAAACACACATTTATCACTAAAACTGAATATTATCTTTTAGGATCAACTTGAAAAAGTACACAAAGATAATGCCAGAGTGCAGGTCTTAAGCACTTCTCTTTCCTTCTGATGCTGATCTAAGGCAGGACACTTGGGACAAGTCAAAAGGCTCACTAAACCTTTGGAACTTGAGTTATCTGTAGACAATAATTTACAGTTAATGGGCTGAGCATAGCAACATCTGATCAGAGATCATGACTTTCTCATTTTTGGAGAGTTTGCAGGTTAAAAAAAATCTTAATTTAAAAATCGAACAATAGCAAACGATGTTATCGGTTGTGTTGAAATCCTCTACAGTGCAATTATAACCAACTATGGGTCCCTTATTAAGTGTATAACTATTTTAAGGTTCAATATCTCTACTTAATAATTAATTAAAATCTTAGGACATTTGCTTAAACAGTTTGGTAAATATTTTCTTTTATTTACATCACTGTTTTTATGTCCTGAGCCCTGTACTAAGAAGCTAATTCAGCATACCCAGGGTATCCATTATATGGATTCACTTACCCTAACATTGGCAATTGGGATAATTGGTCACACGAAGATGGTTATCAACTGGCTAAGTTAATCCAGGGTTTCCCATGAAAGGGGTGGTCTTGCTATTAATAAAAATAAAGTTTGTCAAGATGTCATTTTGACTATTATTTTTAGGCTTGTTAGTTTTATCTCATTCTAATGGAATTACTGGAAACACTACAGCTGAGTTGAATTGATTTCAACATATGACATATTATGTCAGCACTTTCAGTATTAAATGGTAAAGCAGACAGCACAATCACCTTTGAGACAACTGCCACATGTGTATGTTAAATGTAGGCCCACGTTGGCAGACTGGCCGAGAGAGTCGTTATAATGGAAACAAGCTTCAGTAATTGACAAGCTCCAATGTAGGACTGTAAGCCATGCAACAATATTTTGAGATCGTGTTCTGTAGCATTCTTGTATTAAGACAACTTACATCCCTTCAAGGAATAAAACAAAACCAGAAATGCCTGGTATCACCACAATTTTTCTATGCTGGATTTATTTAGTAAAAAATGGATTTGCAGATTTCATTGGGAAGTCTTGTGTGTGTGTGTGTGTGTGTGTGTGTGTGTGTGTGTGTGTGTGTGAGTGTGTGTGTGTGTGTGTGTGTGTGTGTATCTGTGATCTATAGCTAAAAAATATTGTCAAAGTGTATGCAGCTGAATTTGTGTAGGTCCACCACTAAAAACAGTCATGTGTTATGCCTCTTTTCCACTAGTACCTACTCAGCTCGACTGAACGCGACTCAGCTCGACTCGGTTTTGGTGGTTTTCCATTACAATTGAGTACCACATCAGTGTGGGTGGGGTCGTTATAGCAACGTTTTCTAAAAGTCCCGTGACTTCATTTATATGCGACACAAACACACACCAATGGAGGACATCGAGGCGATGATATACCTGTGGCTCAGTTGATGGCTTTTTGTCAGACTCAGGATAAAAGAGGAGAGCCAGAGAAGGCTGCGGGCAGCGAGATGAAACACAGTGCTGTTTTGTGTGTAGCTATTTCCCTCGTTGCCGGGTTTCAAAAAGGTTTGAATCATGAAGGAGTCGCTCTAATGACTCATCCAGTGACATCCCTCCCTGGCCAATCAGTTGACGGCCAATCAGTTGACAGGATGTCATTTCAACCTGGTACCAGGTTGAAAGTACCTGGTATCAGGTACTTTTTTAGTACCCACTTGGCTGGGGTTCCAAGCGATCCGAGGCGATCCCAAAATGTGATGTCAACAGACTGCATTCAATTCAATTCAATTCAAACCCGCCACTTTTGAAACCTGGTAACGAGCGAAATGGCTACACACAAACAACACCGTGTTTCATCTCGCTGTCCACAGCCTTCTCTGGCTCTCTTCTTTTACCCTGAGTCTGACAAAAAGCCATCAACCGAGATGTGATCGCCTCAGTGTCCTCCATTGTTGTGTGTTTGTTTTGCATATAAATTAAGTCACGCGACTTTCGGGATGCGTTGCTATAACGACTCACCCATGCTGATGTGGTATTAAATTGTAATAGAAAGCCACCAAAACCAAGTCGAGTCGAGTCGAGTCGATCCGAGTAGGTACTAATGGAAAAGAGGCTTTAGAGCACAGCTCATGAGATCATGGTAAAAACCGTGTGAGCTGTCCATGGTCCTGAAATTATAACACTTCAATTTAAAATTTATTAACATAAATGCATTTATCAGAACAAAACCAAACAGCACCTTTAAACTATCAAACCAGTTCAAAGCATCAAAATGAAAAAATGTGCTATTAAGACTTCCCAGGCCTGACGTCCATCCAAGGCTCGATTATTTTCAGGATAGTGTCATCCTCCCTACGTTCTCTCCGTTCTTCAGTCATTTTGCTTTGAATCCCGATGTGCAGGATGTGAAATTCCTGCCACAGAAGCCACAGTATGTTGAAAAGAACCCAATGCCAAAAATTAAAGCGTTGCAAGAAGTTTTTTTAATTGCATGACTCCTTTTGGTTGGAGGTTCCAGGTGATTTATTGAACAAACTTAGCAAATTTAGAATTAGGTGGCTTGGTTATTTATATGTTTTTATCACATTTTCACCTGGCATTCCAAATAAATTGACGAGTGTCAATTCTTCTAGGACGCTCTCTTAAATCTCTGCAATGCATCCTCCGCACAGCAATAACTGCTGCCATAATATGCACAAAAACGAATACGTTTTTTGCAGTATTACATAACGGCACAATTAGAGGTAAATTGCATGTCGCAAACATTAGTAAATCAGTTTGCGTGCTTGATTTAAATATTCTCCTCCCTATATTTTGCACGTTGAGAAAGGAACTCCCAGAAATGCATATGCAAGAGGGTCAGTCACAAAAATCTCTGAGTTCCCACCTCTTACACGCAATCATCTCACTGCATTCTTTTTGTAAATGCTGACAGTACTTTCTTTACACCAAAACCCAGTTTGCGCTGGCGAAACATCTTAGTAGTATGTTCTGTGTTCTAGTATTTGCAATTCCAGCACTGTAAAACAGACTGAGCAGCAAATTAGAATGAAGTATAAAAACATTTTATACATTTTCTAAATCGCCAAATTAAAAGCCTACATGCACATTCTCGTGACAATGCGATGCACACTTGCACATATTAAACATATATCACCATCAGAGAATCCAGATCATACTGAAAACATGTGAATAAATAAAACAATCAGTGAAAACGTTGCACTTCCAGCTGATTTTAAACCGAAACCCGGAACATAACCTGCTCCCAGCAGTTTTAGGTTTAATTCTTTCAGCTGCAAACTCTGTGGTGTTTAAGGGTTTGAGAGTAAAGCTTAAATATAAATACAGAATTCAGACATAGGCTTAGTCTACATACAAATTTGAGGTCATCAACAGTGTAGGTGTCCTGTTGTAGGATAATATACTAATTCTTATAGAGCAATAAAATTGTTGTAAAAATGCTTGCTGACAACTGAAAAAAAAATCAAGGAATAAAATTCCCTCTAAGAGTCTATATTTATTACTGATGCCCATCAGGGAAACACAAAGGCATTTTATGGTACTGAAAAACATTAGACCTTTCTACTCTCCTTGCAGAGATCCGAGGGATCTTCCACAAATGGTGATGCTATTTTCTGTAGAATTAATTGATCAGTAGGCGGTGATTTCACACCTGTTGATCTCTAATCTGGAACCCAGTAAGAAGTGAACCACCTTCGTAGTACACAAAACCCAGGGTTAACCCCGAAGTTACCTGGATTAGATGAAATCCTGCTTTGTAGTACAAGCCTGTGCAATAACAACAGTATTTTGTTGCACACACACACGCACATATATACACATATATACACCCATACACTGTTATTCTCCCAGAGGTTACTCAGCAGGCTGACAGCAACCAGCAAAAAATATTCCCACCACTGAATCAGCTGACTGGCATGAACAGCCTTTATCCACAGCCAAGAAAAGGGGGGCAGCCTTCCACAGAGTGGGGGAGAAAGAGACATAATCTGTCCCAAAGGTAAAACTGGCAGAGGAAGTGGTGGAGGTTTGAAATGACATCCTGGTGCTTTGGATCCGAATCAGTCCCAGAAGAGAGAGACTGGCTGGAAGAGGCAGAGTCACATGATAAATGTACAGGTGATTTTTTTATTCAGCACTTTGCATACAGATTGATATGCTGAGATCACTCATTCCCACTGGAACATGCTGTACCATCCCTCTATCACCCTCCCTGGAAGTATACTATAGCAACCAGACAACTATTAGGTGAATACTGATCTTCTTAGTGGTATTTAATCAGATAGAAATCTCAAAATGTAATATTTTAAAAATGTGGTACAAGCTGTTTAAATAAGACTTGTAAAGCCTGTTAACATGTTAAAGAATACATTATCACAGAGTAAAGAAATGTATGGATTGTTGTCTTAGCAGCAATGAAACATGATATTTTTTTTAACCTTTCAGCAGTTACATGCATGAAGATACTTTAAAAAGGAACAGAGAGTCACTGTACAAATTCACTATTCTAGTAGTTCAGAGTAACACTAACAGTGTCACAAAGTGCAAATGAGTTTTATGCTCATGCAGTTTGCTCAAAGGTCCCCAGCTTCCTTTGTTCTGTCCACATTTTATAGACAAACAGTTTGTGTAGATAAGACCAGTTTGACATGCTAGTAGTGTCATGAGAAAGGCACATAATTCTTTTTTTTTTTTTTTTTAATTATCTGAGTCAGTTATGAGGCTGGATAATACTTAGAAACTGTCATCCATTACATTTGCTCACTGAATTTCCCCACCGAGACAAAATATGGTTGGAATCAAACAGAACTGCTGCCTGTAGGAGGGATGCTTAAACCTAAGACCTTAATTTAAAACAAGACTTAATAATATGACAACTCAAAGGGGCAAGTGCTAATTTCAGTGTGTGTAAAACAAATGCTAGTTTATTTTTTACTTAAGGTACCAAAATGTTCTTGGCTGGGCTCTTTTCAAAAGATCATAGTTTACATTAAAATGTACCTTTTAACATTATCCTGGAATGTTGTTGTTACATGTTTGAAAATGCAGGTCAACAAGGGATTTTAACGTTGGCCTTGTGTGGGGTTAATAGTTCTTTTTCTTTTTGAACATATAATTTCACATCAAACAAAAACAATAAATTTCAGCCTTGATGATAACCTGCCTTGATCTTTGTATCTGTCAGTAACATGGAGCCTGTCTGTACTCAGAGCTGTTAAATGTTTAAGTGTGTCTGTAAGGAGAAGTAGCTTCTAATTTTGTTTTGACTGTGATCAGGGCCCAGTATGCCACATGTGCTTCATGCTGGGAGCTAAGGATGTTTCAAAGCACATTAATGGTTCTCTAGTATTGTGCAGTGATAACTACATATGAATTTGTTTTATGACAGAAATCTCAAGGATCTGAATCTGACAATCGACAATCTTCCGATAATGAAGTCATTTGTCTTCAGTGGCGATCATTCTCAGTGAAAGCCTTACTTCCCTGTGTTCTGTTCTGCACTGTGGAATGCAAATTTCCATGTCTTGCTGTGTGTTTGCCAAAGAGAGCAGCTGAAAATGACTGGTGTGTCTTGTGTAACTGCCATTGTTTGTAGGAAGTAATAAATGGTATCGCAGTGACTAATGTGCTAATGTTCAGCTTCAGCTGCACATTGATTCCTTAAATATTTTTACTTTCAAAAAGCCTACACTTAGTGGATCTTTACTTTGCAGCACAAATATAAATTTTTCTGTTATCGCCGTTCAGGGCGATGACAGATCTCATGTTCATCTTCCCCAAGTAGCGGCAGAATAACAAAAAACTTTTCTTGTCCTTTTCTTTGTTTTTTTCTTCCTTATGTACATGTCTTTCACAAACCAGCATTTATTAGGACAGTCATTAACTGTTTGTTAATTATTAAACTTTTTTTTTTTAACTGAAAGACATCCCCTACAATAAAAAAATAATATTTGTCTGATTTTCTGATAATCATTAAAATGATGCAACATAAATCAGAACATGTTAGATTTGTAAACAAAGTACCTCTGTGCTGTAAAAATGAATAATAAAAATGATACCTATGTCAGTCATAGGTGACTAAAAAGCACAAGATTTAGGAAGCAACTTGTGATCGTTATACTGCTAAACAAGTGAATACACTAGATCTAGAATTCTGTTTGTGATTTATTGACTGAATTTGTGTTTTATTAATGATAACAAGCTGTTATGCATAAATCTGCAATGTAGTCAAATGATAGTTTGTATATATCTCACTAATTAAATATGTTGTAATCCCATCTTCCTCCTCAGGTCTCAGTTTTTCAGACATTTCTACAAAATAAATCTGCGAGTTGGAAGATTTCAGTAAATATACAAACTCTTAGGGCTTTTATTATGTAATCTGTAGAGAAAGCTGAAACAATTTGCATGGTTATCAAATATTCATCAAAAGCCATACTCATTTCTAATTAGTAGCCTGCCTGCAGAGACACTTCCTACAGTTTAGATTTCTTGTTTCTAAATGTTCTTAGACATTTCTGCATGCTCTCTGTGTCACGTCTTTTCTACCTTGAAGGCTGATGTTGTTTGATGATGTGATGATGGTGCTATATCCACATGTTTGAGTTCAACTAATGAGATGGGTTCTTCCTTGTATTATATCAAGCCATTTCTACACACTGTTACTGAAGTTGCTTTACTCTGATGTGATTTGTCTTCCCGGATTGAACTCAGCAGCAGGTGTCAGTCACATTAGACAGAAGCTTGCTGTGCTTGAGTTCAGTGATCCAACAAAGGAAGCCAAACTGTCAGAGGCAGTGGTAGGACGGTATGTTCTGACACACACTCACATACACACACACACACATTCAAGCAGCAGCAGTATCCTGCTGTGTTTGTTAACTCCATTTTAACTGAGTCAGTTTCATAGCTGTCATGTTTAAAACACTGCTGCACAAGCTATGTGTGTGTGGATGTGTATGTCTTGTAGTCTTGCAATGCCTGTTTCTCCCCTTAGAGATTTACTGGCTACCCAGGATGTCTCCTACCATCAGCCAGAAGAAGAGTGTCTATGTGTGTGTGTCCCATGTGTAAATGAAAAAAAATTATTATTTGCCACCAGATAATATATTTGTAGGGCTTGTTAAGTTACTAAGTACCACATTATCTATTACTTTGTTGGCAGGAAAGTGTGTAAAGAGACTGTCATAAAAAATACAATGCATTTTAAAAAAATACTCTTGACTTTAAAAGAAACAGTCCAGATTTACACTCAAAAGAAAGAAGAAATCAGATAAACTTCTTTACTGTGCACCTCATCAGACATAATTTTATTAAACCTCTCCTGCAGAATATTGACTTTACAGATTTGTAATTGAAATAATCGCCATTTTGGAAACTGTGACTGCTGATTTCTTACCTGTATGAAAATCTATATTTTATTTATTTAGTTATTGTGTATCTAGGGGAAAAGGAAATATGTCTTTTACTGTTTCACTTCCACACACAGTTATAATGATTTCATGATTGTTACTCATATTTTACGTATAGCCAGGCCCTGTAGCAACCTGGTACAGCATGCATTTGAATGTGTGCGTGTGTGTATAATACCTTCACGCTGACAGCCTTGTGATGCCTTCTTAACAAATGGGACAGTAATATCATGTAATATAATAGAAAGCTGCAGAGTGGACCAAAATGCAGATGCGTGAAGCAGACAGATTTAATTGAATGCAAGCAGTTTTTTTGGCTAGTCAAAGTCCAAAATGAACAGAGTCCGAAATTACAAAGAAACCAAATCCAAGGAATACAGCAGTGCAAGGCTAAAACAACGACAAGGGGAGACATGGGGGTAATCAGGGAAGTGGAAAAAGGAGGGTAAGTTGACACTGATGAACACAATCAAGGAATCAGCAGAAAGAAAGTAAAACCTGAGACAAAACACAGCAGACAGAAAGTAAGGTAAAACAGAAAGTGAGTAATATACACTCAAACATGAATGAACGTAACAGAGGAGGGAGATACGGGAGGATGAAACAAAGGGGGACACTGAGGATGATGAAGAATGAACTCAAACTCCCCAATCAAAGAACTCCATGCATGTCAATGCCAATAAACTTGCAGTTGCTGCACTTATCTTCAGCATTTTATTTACTAGCTACAGAAGGAAGAAAATATGAACCATGTTCTTTTTTGAACAGAATTTAAGAGTAATTAAATAATTTGCTGTAATGCAGGCTGCAGTGTCCATGGTTGCTGTTTGGTTAGGTCAAAGGAAGCAGCCATCAGTTTTCATTTAAGATGATGATGCTCTACTATCACATGCCAAATTCTACCTTTATACAAAGTTTACAGGTTGGAAAGCAGCTATAGTAGCAGTATAGTTGGCCATCTAACATTTGCTGATATGTTGGAGACTGCAGTTAACTGAAACCACAAAGAGTAGTAAACCTCAGAGCCACTACAGTTTACATATCACACTGATATATTTAGACTAGGAATTTGAGAAATCAGTGACATGAACTCAGCTCTCTGTAAATGTTGATAGTTATCCTTAATTATTTTACTAATACTCTTTATACTCAAAGGTACAATATTTGAGTCTTTTCACCTCACAGCAAGTCAGTGCAAATGTACTTTATGCAGGACAGCACCCTGAGGCCCTAAGTTTAAATTAAGGCTACTGCCTCACATGATGTGAATGTTATGCTACTGAGAATTCAAGGTTTGTTCTCTTGGCTAGCCAATGGGATGATATGCGTCTCTTCAGTGACCAGTCCTTGGACCTGTCCTCTCATATACTGAGCTGATCTAAAGCTGAACAGCTGTCCCTTCTCCCAATCTGTCTTGTGTCAGAGCCAGAGGGCTGGAGCTTCTCTCTTGTGTCTCTTCACCACCACAGAGAAAAATCCCTACACATAGATGCCACAGACAGACTAACCTCCATTTTCTGTCCCTTAAACAGGACAAAACTGCATATCTCCTCCTGTTGTTTCATTGATACTGCTAAGTTTTAGGTATCATCCATCATATGTGTTACATTTTCCTGAAAACATTGACAGCATACATTGAAATAATACATCTAGATAATCCAGATGAGGAGATATTTGTGATGCAAATGATTTTCCACTTTCATTTTAATTGCAGTGTTAACCAAGTTAAAAAGTTTTTAGATTGGGTCTTCTTACCTTTAGTATCTAAGCATTCCAGACAGTAATGTAATTTTCTTTTATGTAATTTCCACAGTGCACAAAATGCATCAGTCAAACCTTCAGGCATTCTTATTTAGTATGTATATATGTGATACTGTTAAATATAGTGTGCTCAATTTCCATTGCTTCATTGGAAAGCAGTATTGCACCAAGTGGCTCATTTGCTATTCCCTGTGCATTTTTAGCTATATTTACAATTCATTACTTATTACTAATATCTTTTAATCAAGACTACTCAACTCATTGCTAGAATTGTGTAGCCAGCTTCATTTTGTTTGTGTCATGATCTCAGTTTGCATTTGTGTGATGAATTGTTTTTGTTAGTTTCAGTTGCCTGAATATTGTAGATAAATGAATGAATGACTGAAAAGAAATTCAAGTATTTTATAGGTCAGCTCACATTTGAAGATGACATGCTTTTAGACATTGGATTATTGAGGTGTTTAACTGATGCAGATAGAGAAAATACTGGTAAACAAGTGAGAAATATGTTTGATGTGGTCAGAAAGCGGGCAATGAACACTAGAACAAGTCCACAGAGACTTAGCTGGATATTCCTCCAGAGAACATGTGAAGTATTTTCTTTACTGTTGCAGTCATACTAGACTAGAAGGGAAAATGCAACCCTACAGTAGTGAACCCTAAATGATGTTAGACCTTGGATTTGTAGGATTTGTTGGTGACTTCAGTCTGACGTATCCACATTGACAGAATACACCGTGTACTGTATGTCTGTGACCCCATATTCTCACTAACATACTTTTAATAACTTCTTTGAAATAACGGGCGGGGGGCATATCAATTAATGATTACGGTATTCTGGGAGCTCTCCACACTTCCCTTTCAATTTGATGTCTGTCATAGTATACTGATGGCTGTGTCTGTGTTAGAAGAGGTGGAGAGATGACCTTTATTCACCACTGAAGTTGAAAGAACACAGAACTAAGTGAGGGAAGGAAATTTTGTCATGTGTTTCAGAGCTTTGTCATTTTCATTTTTGTTGCTGTTTCATACTGTTTCCAATCCGTGGGAAAATCCCAGGGTATGATAACTGGCACCTAAATTATGTGGTTGCATTGTTGCTGGGATTTGGTTAATGCTTGTTTTTTTTTTTTTAGTATTAATGCTACTTTTCGTTCTTGTCTCTTGTGACAAATTTTAGTCTACTGGAGTTAAACAGACCACAGACTAAAATAAAATAAAATAAAATGAAATAAAAATTAAAAAATGGGGGACTTTGAAGATCTGATGTTACAGAAGGGTGGAGTCACTTCATCCAGAACAATGAGCAACAGCAAAGAAAATTGGAGCGTCAGTAGTCTATTTTTGACTGCTATGACTATTTTATTTCCTGCAAATGTACCTCTATATGAAGTGACAGAAAACAGATGTACATGTCTGATGACTCAGACATGGGAACCAAGTTGAGGTTTATTTACTTGTTTATCTTCATCAGCACGCTTGCTTACATCTTGCCAGATAGACTGAAAATATTTGAATTATGTGCATCATTCTCATGCTGACATGACACAAACATCAGTAACTATAAAGCTCTTACGAGTGAAATGATTGTTTAGCTACCACGTGAGATTTTCCCTGGTATTCATTTTACTTAAAGTGCATAGTGTCACCTTGTTATAACATTCCAGGTTCACAATATACCTCCTAGGATTGCAATCACTACTAGTTGGATTGAATTAAAACACTACATATCAGAATGATATGGTGGAAACTTAGGAGATAATAGAGGATGGGTGCAAAGCTAAGCTATTTTTTTGCTATATATTAGCTGATAACTAAGCAGAGATTTAATGCTTTAAATTTCAGCAGTTTTTCTTTAACACAGTGACTTTCATTTTGACTTTGGATTGTCAAAGGACCATTTGTGGTTATTTTCAATGCTGGCATGTATGTGGGCTGTTTTGTTTGCCTGTTTCTGTGTGTGTGTGTGTGCATGTGTGCGTGTGTGTGTGTGTGTCTGTGTGTGCGTGTTTTCTCTCTCATGTTCCCCCTGCAGATGCCCTTACCTGAGGCTGCTGCTCACAGTTTGAATTTGAATAGTTATTAATCTCCTCAGCTGGATATTTATTGAAGTGACTAGGTTTAGTGTCTTTCTTGAAGGCATATCAGCATGAAACTCATTATTAAAACTATCAGTCAATGATAATACAATAAGAAATGTATTGATATAGTTAACCATCCTGTCACATGGCCTCCAAGCATCCTGTATAATTACAGATGGACCAGATTTTGGGGCTTAATTAAGAATAAGTAAAGAAATGCATTACATCATTTTGACATTTTTTTTATTGTTGTATGGGAAGTTGTGTAATTGGGATTGTTGTTATTTTTCTTTTTTGTATCTCTGTCTCTGAAAAAAAAATCTACAAATGACATTTATGTGTTGGTGCATGTTGACATAATGGGGCAGCTGCAGTTGTCTGCTGAAATGACGAAAGGATGTTGCAATTATTGGTGATAACTGGTGTCAGCAGCTCTGACAGTGTGGCCTGGGTTTGGGAGTCACAACATCAGTGTGTGTATGTATTGTATACTGATAAACAAGTAGTATACAATGCACTTCCTTATTATTAAGCGTTTTATGTTTGCTTTCTTGGTAGGTTTATGTTCTTAGTTCTTTGTTTGTTCTTTATTCCTGATTGCAATGCAGTTGTTCTTTCAGCCCCTGGTACTTCTAGTTTTCTTGTACTCCTTCCTGATGTTGCTATTCACTGGGATTGCTACATCTATCACTAAGTGCGGTCTTCTGTTCCTTGTCAACCACCACTATGTCTGGTTGGTTGGGCAACAGCTGCTTGTCTGTCTGAAACTCGAAGTCGCACAGGACCTTAACTCTGTTGTTCTCAACCACCTTTGGGGACGTCTTCCATCGGGACTTGGGGACTTCTAGTCCATATGCGGCACAGATGTTCCTGTACACTATCCCAGCCACTTGGTTGTGCCTCTCAATGTACGTTGTCCCAGCTTGCATCTTACATCCTGCTACTATGTGTTGGCCTTTTTTAGCCACTGGTAGGATTTCTTGATGTCAGCCACTTCCTCTATCTGTCGATGGTATATCCCATGCACGGGGTTGGTCTTCCATGACATTTCCTCATCCTGTTCCTCATCACTGTCCGTTTTCATCTGCCTTAGGAATTCTTGGAGCAGCCCATCTCGGGCTGTCTTCCTGAAGTCTTCTCAGATGCTCCATGTCTCATCCTGGATTGTGGCACGCACTAGTGATCAAAGCAAAGAGTGGCTATTTTGAAGAATCTAAGATATAAAACATGTTTTGGGTTATTTCACACTTTTGTTTACTACATAATTCCATATGTGTTCATTCATAGTTTTGATGCCTTCAGTGAGAATCTACAATGTAAATAGTCATGAAAATAAAGAAAAAACATTGAATGGGAAGGTGTGTCCAAACTTTTGACTGGTAGTGTATATATATATATATATAATGCGAGCCACTCACCCATTTTGGGGGTCACTGCCCCGAGTGTTCCGATTACCACGGGGACCACTGTTGTCTTCAACTTCCACATCTTTTCTAGCTCTTCTCTCAGCCCTTGGTATTTCTCAAGCTTCTTGTGTTCCTTCTTCCTGATGTTGTTCCGCTTGGTATTGCTACAACTATCATTACATCTTTCTTCCTCTGCTTGGCAGTTCTGATAGTTGGCTAACTTCTCTCTGTGCTGCCTTGATCTTGGCCTCTGGTCTTCTTCTCCATGGAGGGTACTGCTCCTTGTGGCTGTTGTTC
>VUQS01048593.1:0-10175 GCA_015108495.1 Heterochromis multidens | reverse complement strand
GAAGAAAAAAAAAAAAAAAAAAAAGAAAAAAAAAAAAAAAAATAAAAAAAAAAAATATTTTTAAAAAAAAAAAAAAAAAAAAAAAAAAAAAAAAAAAAGGTAAAAGCATTTCACCTTAAAATTTTAGTTGTCCTCCCCAACCAGCATTTTGCTGTCTAGAAAGAACACTTCTAACTAATTTAATATTTCTTTTTTTTTCTTTTAAAACATAGTCTGAATAGTCTGCACTGTTTTAGCTACATGAAGTCTGTGCAATACTAGCTTTAAAAATGTTGGAGTCTGCTCAGTTAGGGTACTATCATATACTATCATACTATCATATGGTTTAAATGCCAGGTCCTAACTTCATTTGATATCACTGAAACACAATACATAGACGTCTTGGACATGATAGCTGTTGTTTCTTCACCTTCTGTTGACAGTTTTAGTTAGTTTTAGAAGTTTTAAAACTCTTTTTAAACAAACATTTTTCAAAAAGTACCTTTAAGTTCTTAAGTACAGCTGTGAGGTATACTCTCTGGAGTATATACATGTTATTCTGCTTTTTACTTTTAGATTAAGTTATACTTCATCTCAAACAACAAAGTACCACCAACATTTTAATGCACCAGTAATAATGGCCTAATTATACAAATAATATAACAGCAACAGAAGCCACTTTCCCAGAAGTACTTTTACTTTGATACTTTAAGTACATTTTGTTTTCTGTAGTTTTATTAGGAGCACAGGTCAAAGATTTCACTTTACTAAATGATCTAATGATCATTTTCTGTGGTATTAAAAGCTAAACATCCTCTTTTGTTTTCAGCTCAAGCAGACACATTCTCAGCCCAGGAGGTAATAGCAGGATTATATACACATTGCTCTAACACATCTATTGCCACAAACACAGAAAAAACATTGTCATAAATAAAGGAAAGTGTCTGATCTTAACATTGAATGATAACCTTTACACTACATTCTGGTAGCTTTCTCTCTGTTAAAAGATATTTACATTGCCTCAGACTATTAACCATGACAATCCTCTCATATCCTCCATAACAGGACTTTTGCCACTAGAGCACCCTCCACTTCCACTCAACAGTCATTTACTTTTCTATTTTTTTCTCATTAAAACTCTACTGTTACACAAACACTGTTTGATGGACAATTTAGTTTTCTGATTTGTGTTTTGATATGTAGTGTAATCACAAGAGATTTCAAGAATTGCATAAATAAACATAGTAAATCTTTTGTCAGTCTTTTCTGTCACTAAAAGGTCATGGGTCAGTCGTGATGGACTCATATAGTTTCTCTAAACGTGGATCCAAACCGGAGGACACCCAGCAGTAGCCGTCTGTAGTGGTGTTCTTCTTCACTTCTTTTTTAGAGCGTCTGCATCGAAAAATTGCAATAAACAGAGTCACTGCGACTAACACGGCAAGAGGAATGACTGAACCGAGGACGCAGATTATCACCCTGGAATTGATTGTCTTGGCAAAACTTGTGGCCACGGTTGTGTTGCTCAGCGGATCCTTGTTTGTTACGTTCTCCAGGTCTGGAATCGGTGAATCTGTTCGAGGGGACGGGTGCTGGATGGGTGCTGTAGTTCTGGTTAAAGACTCTGTGAAGTTTTCTTGTGTTTCCTCGTCAGCTGGGTCATCTGATGAGGTAGATGGTGTAAAGGTCACATGTGGAGCATAAGTGGTGCCATCAATCTCCGGGTGGAAGTTTTTCAGGTAGGTGCACATGAAGCTTCCTTCAGTATTTACACATATAAACTCAGCCACTGAACAGCTGTTATTCACACACTCATTAATATCTTCACAGGAATGACCATCTTCGGATAAAGCAAAACCTTTCTTGCAAGAACAAGAGAATGATCCGTTGGTGTTCAAGCAGATATGCTCACATTTTCCTTGTGCACACTCATCAGCATCCCTGCATTTGCCATTGACCATTTCATAGCCATCTTTACAGGCACACTTGTAACTGCCCTGTGTGTTTATGCACAGGTCATCCTTACAGGCCTGTGATTGGCACTCATCAATGTCAGAGCAGTTGTGCTGGTTTTCATGTAGTTCAAAGCCATCTGGACATTTGCAGAAATACCCAGACTCACTCATTACACACTGATGTTCACAGGTGTCAGGACTGCACAAGTCTTTTATCCTGCATCTGAGTCCATCTTTTTCCAATTCATAACTGTCTCTGCAAAAACATTGAATTTCATCTGCATCCTGATGGCACAAATGTTCACACCAGCCATTGCTGACTTCACAACTTCGCTTTCCTGTTTTGCAAAATGGGCCCAGGTTAGTCCAACTGTAGGTATGGCCAAAAGCTTTGCACACAGAGGTGTGGACCTGCTGATCACTACACTGAATTTCAGCAAATGTTCCGTGTGGAAATGACTTCATTTGACTTCTTGATGGGTCTTGTGAGAAAGGTAATGTGTAAGTTATTTGTTCAGGCCCCAGCAGAGCCAAAGGTTTACACATCCCCTTAAAATAAAATTCACATGCATAAAAAGCCTTGTGTTTTCTGCAAGGTACAGCAACCCATTTCAGGTGATTCTCACTTGAAAAGTCGCAATTAACGTTTACACATCTCTCTGCTAAACATGTGGAGACAGGTTCTTCTTTCCAGTTGGAGTAGTGGGACTCTTCAACTCCAGATACCCATTTAAACCCTCGGAGAGCCTTGTCAGCAAATACACAGTTGTGTTTTTCCAGCTTTAATCCAATCCAAAATTCAAGCACCCTCTCCTGCTGTTGACTTTTTATTAATGAGAGAAGGGAACGCAGCACATCCTCTTCTTCTCGGTGTCTTATTGTCATCAGATATCCTCCTCTGTTTTCACAGTCTTCTTTGGCCCTGTCAAAGTTCACCTTTTTCATATGTGCGGTGAAGCAGGCGTTAGAGATGCACAGCATTTCATGTTCAACCCCCGATAAACCTTCGACGTTGTTGATGAACTGCAAGAGAAGAAACCACAACATAATTGCCATGAAGATCAACAAAATGTTGGCTATCCAAAGGGTCCCTGGGAGTTTTAGGGTAAAAAGAGACCAATATGTGGTTGCCCATTCGTAGCAAAAGAACAAGTGGTGTGGGTCTCAAAGTAACATTCAGGGTCCAGTATCCTGTTTGGAAAACTAAAGACGGAAATCATGTTTAGCAGCAGTTAATAGCTCTTTCTTACTCCCATGCTGACTAGTTCCGTTTTGAAGGAGAAAACAATGAAAGGCTCTGCAGTGTTTTGACTGGTTCTCCAGATGTCTCCGGCCCCAGCAGAGTTCAAGTTTTTAAGCAGACTCCCTGAATTGTGGTGCCTTACAATACTTGAACATGCAGCAGTCAGATTCTTGGGGGGCACTTTGCCATTACAAATAGCTGCTGTGGATGGACACAATAGCTGCTACAGGGAGTGAACCTGTGACCTCTGCCACTCTACTGCCACAGCGGACCTTCACTTCATTACTTATGAAAGTGATGTTAATATTGCAGTCATCCTAAACCATCAGTATTTTATTACCTTGGAATCTTCATCCTGTTATGCAGACATACAAGTGTCACTATTGCTTTGATGTGTTGTACTGCTAACTCTCATGCCAATTTTTTTTTGTGTGTCATGCCCAAAATATGAGTTTTAATATGCATACTATGATTAATTGTTCAAAACCTTCCAAAATGGCAATTTAGATAACTCTTGATTACTGCCTTTGCATGTTTAAGGCCGAGACTGTTTTGAAGGGCAAGTGCCAAGGACATAGACATTTCCTGTATTTCCTGTATTTGTTTAAATGCAGGAAGTGCCCCAATTACAATCACAGGAAACTGAGATAGACACTTCTCCACCCTCTGAGAGCACACAGGCAGTAAAATAGTGTCTGCTTCAAAGAAAGCCCTACAGACTTTTCTTCCATGTCTATCTAACATAATATTACTATCATGTTAATGACCGCATGTCCCCTGTGCTGGTGTTTGTAGGAATTTTGTAGGAAATTCAAATAAACTACATCTAAAATCTAAGTCTAAATTTAACCAAGCTGTCTGCAGTGGGTAATTCTATAGAATTTGTGCCATTTGTGGTATTTGGTATTTGTGGCATTTGTGAGTTACCTTTAAAATTCTTCTATTAGTTCATAAATCTCTCAGTGGTTTGGACCCCTAGTACATCTCTGACTTCCTCAGTGTCTATAACCCAGTCAGACCTCTCAGGTCATCCGGTGCAGATCTTTTAACTGTCCCCAGAATTAGATCTAAGAATTAGATCTGCTGAGGTTGCTTTCAGTCGCTGTGGTCCTATTCTTTGGAACAAGTTGCCTGCTGACCTGAGGTCGGTAACAACAGTGCATACATTCAAAAACAGACTCAACCCCTTTTTATTTTCACAGGCTTATACGTAATAGTTGTAAACTGTAAACATACATGGGTTTTTATGTTTTTATCTTATGGTTAAGAACACTGAGTTTAAGTATAATGAAATGTGCTACATAAATCAAATTGCTGTTAAATTCTTAAGTAAAGTTGTGAGGTATACTCTCTGGAGTGTAGTTATAGCTATAGTTACAGTAAGTTATACCACTAGCATTTTAATACATCAGTCTAATGGTCTAATTATAACAGCACCAGAGGACGCTTTTAACAAGTACTTTTATTTTGATACTTTAAGTACATTTTGTTTTCTGTAGTTTTATTAGGGACACAGGTAATGTAGATTTTACTTAAGTAAATCATCTAATAATCTGACCCCCCTGGTTTTGTTTTCACCTCAAGAATACACATTCTCAGGCCAGGAGGCAATAGCAGGATTATATACACATTAGTCAAATACGTCTATTGTCACAATAGCAGAAAATATTGTCATTAAATGATCATTTTTACCCAAAATCCAGGTAGCTTTCAATCAGTTAAAGATATTTCCATTGTCTCAGGCTCTTAACAACTCATCAAGATAAAGTAAAAACATGCTTTGCTGTGTGACTAAAAACTGTGGGTCAGATGTATCCTGTTTACTTTGTTAAAGAACTTGACTGGAGTCCAAATTTATTGGGCAAGAAAGTTTAGTGTGGCACATTGTACATAAGGTATGGGGAAAATCAAACAGATGATGTCCAGGGACCTCTCTGGAAAGGCTGAGGCATAGATCTTCCTTTGATCTATGCCTCACTCAGCACCATTTCTAAAGTGCTTAGTGTTCTCAGGAGTACAGTCATCTCAATATTAGTGCCACGGAAGATATTCGGAGTGAAGATATGACTAATGACCAAACAGTTGCTAACGAAACTTCAGAAGTCCAGTGATGAGAAAACTTGCAGGAAGGGTGACCATCTCAGCAGCACCTCATCAGTTAGGCATTTGTGGTAGAGAAGCTAAATGGAGGACACACTGAATAAAATATAACTACCTACTTGGAGTCTGCCATTTAAAAAAGTCTGAAAGCATGAGTAAAGAAAGATTCTCTGGTCTGGTAGCACAAAAACTAAGCAAGCAGAACTCCAAGCACTATGTCTGTGAACACCAGGCAGTCCTCATCACATGGCCAAAACCATTCCTGCAGGTGCTGATCGCATGGTACAGGACTGCTTGAAAGCAAGGACAGAAAGGCTGGGACTTGCAATTCCTAGGGGCTGGTTCAGGTTTAGTTGACTCATGCTGTAATTTTGTTTATGAAGGGAGGTTAGTCACTTTGGTTATTGTGCCCCCATTACCTTCTGAGCAAAGGTTTAACAGTAAATAAGGAAGTATTTGAGAACCAGAATCTGACTCTCCATGTCAGCCAATATATTAGCTGGGTGATGACTTCCAGCTGCAGTCCAATCAGACAAAACTTAGAAAGGATAAACTGTACCAGGTGTTAAAAGATTGTAGAGACTTACCCCCAAAACACTTAAAGTCACTGTAACTACTAACTACTGAAATATACTACTGTAAACTCAGGAACATTTTATATAAATAATAATATAATAATAATATAATATAAATTAAAACTTTCAGCTTTCATTTTTCACTAAATTTACAAAATAAAAATTAAAAAAGAAATAAAATGTTTTCACTTTGTGATTGCAAAATATTCAATGAGAATTTTTTTTTTTCATTCAAAATGCATCATTCTCATTTTTAAGCAACTGTATGCAGCCTAAGCATGTTCACATTGCAGCTTGACTGACAGCTCCTTCACTCATAAATTTGTTGCACCTGTCAGGGCAGGACAAACTCAGCTTATTTTGGCACTTTATAAACTCTGATGACCTGAGTAGAATTTACTGGAACCTCTGTTCAGGAATCTGCGTAAGGCAAGTTTCAGTTATCTAGTAAAAATGTGATGACAGCTGTGGTTACTAGATAAACACAGCAAACATATAAACTTCTTTGGAATTAGGAATTCTAAAGGAGACACAAGAGCTAAACAACTGAGTAAATTTTCAACTTCTTGTGAATGAACTTTTAATTTAAAGTTAACAGAACTTAAAGTTCAAATTCAGCTACCACCTTTATTCTGAAATGTTTACAAATAAGGATTGAACAGCTGGTTAGGTTTTGGCTTTCATATTTCATATCCTTTATTGCACTTTTATCTTATCTAGAAAACATTCAGTGTTTGTTTAAAGGCAGGAAATGGCCCGGCGTCACTACTGGGACATCAACCAGTTACCCCCTCCACCAGCCTCTGAGCTCACTTACACAATTACTGTATTGTAGCTACAGGGAGAAAATTTCAAAAACAACAACAACAAAAACATTTATACAGCTCCTCTTTTGAATAACAAAGTTCCAATTACAATTTGAAAACATAATAGAATAAAATAAAATAAATATCCTATCTAAACCTGAAAAAAATACTTCTAAATAGGGGAAAAAAATCAATTAGTTTATCAACCTTTTAAAAAAATCAATACAATAAAAGAGAACTCCGAATTAGCCTGCTGAGGGATCTGGACTGCAAAGGCCAGGTCACCTTTGTTGTTCAGTCAAAAATTAGGAACCATAAACAGGTTCCTAATTCTTCATCAGGACCTCAAGCAGCAGTCAGAATCATGGGGAGTTAGCAGATTGCATATATGTGAAGTCAAAGAGAATGGAGTACATGTCAGTCAGTTCCAGAGAAACGTTGTTTCGTTTCACTATGTACTGTATAACATGTATGTAGCTGAAATGACAATAAAGCTCAACTTGAACTTGAACCCAGACCACCAATGACCTTTAAATATTTGCGTAAAAATCTTATTTCCTCAACAAAAGGTTTTTTTTTATGCATTAATCATATCATTTCAGATAAATGAGGGGTTGTGTGGTATATGATTTTAGGTCCACGTCTTTACAGACCTAAGCTTCTTTTGTGTGATCATCAACAGTTATTTTAATGCCCTCCACTGGCATGCGTCAGAAATGTCTAGGTCTCCAGGTAGATTCTGATTGGATATTGTTAATTTACTGTTAAGACGCCATCAGTGACATCTGTCAAGAGAGAGAAACGAGAATGAAAGAATGGCCTCCAAAGTCAACAGCCTGTAAATCCTTTTTTGACATGCCCAAATGACAGTTCATGACTTTCAGGCAGCGATGAAAGGTAGCTTCTCTGAACACTTTAAAGAGAAATGGTACCAGTTTGACTGGAAATAGCTTATTATAAAATCACATCATCACTTGATAACTTAAAAAAAAACAAAAAAAAAAAAAAAAACTTGTGGCATCCAAAGTTTAATTTAAAATTACATAAATAAAAGAATCAATGTGTGTATCCATTTGGGTAATGAAAGTAAAATGAATATAAACCTTACATGGAGTGAGACATGAATAAAGGAGAATACTTACAAGAAGATTTTGATATTTCTTCAGGTTTATCAATAACTATTGTGTGTTTAACTTAAATATCATGCTTTGCATTTTTTGTCTTCTGCTTTAAACAATTAGCAAGATGCTTGAAAGCCCACAGTCTCTGGAGTTTACTTTTCTAATGTCATCAAACTGATGCTGTAGCTTATAAAAATGCATTTTTTCCTGTTCTGATGGGATTTATCAAAAGTTCTCATACAAATGACACTTCAAAGCATGCGTTGATTTTGGAACATGTTTATATATCCTTTACTAACTTCATATTTTTGAAGCTCTCAGTTTTGAAATGCTGGTAGATTTATCTTTATGGATGGCAGTTGTTGTTTAAACATGAACTGAAGCACAGTTTAACTAAATAACTTGGAATTTGGAGACAAGCAGGGCCATGCTGTGGTATCTCCATTAATCTCCTTGCTTGCTTGCTGTGTGAACAAAACACACACAAGCACACACAAGCACACACACACACACACACACACCACCTTTAGCAACAATAACTTGAAGTAATCTTTTTCTGTATGACTTTATTAGTCTTTCACATCATTGTGGATGAATTTAGCTCCCTCATCTTTACAGTGTTGCTTGAGTTCATTGAGATTTCTGGGCATTTTTTTATGCAATGCTCTTTTAAGGTCCCACCATAGCATTTCAATCGGGTTGAGGTGTGGGCTTTGACTTGGCGATTGCAACGCCTTGATTGTTTTTCGGTGATTCTGTTGTAGATTTGCTATCTGCTAGCAGTTGGGGATTCACACCTTAATACACAGATATGAGAAAAACAACTTTTGGCCAAAAGACAAAAGCATGCCTGGGTTTTGAGAATAAGGAATTTTTAAAATGCCCACAATCTGAAAGTACTGGGTTTTTTTTGTTTTTTTTTCCCACATACTGTTTGTTTCCCCAGTGCATGGTGCAAATTGCACAGGTTTGAAAGACAGGCAAACTAAGCTCTCTGACTTTAATGTAGTGGTAAATCACGAGGAACATGTCCACATCCGTTTCTCTATAACCCTTCACAGCACGCAGTTCTCAGGAACTTTGCGTACGACCATGAATGCTTCATTTGTAAATGTAATTCCTTTGTATGAAATTTTTCATCTGTTGCAGTAGAGAAATGTCTCGCAAATAAAACAACGTAGAGGTGACCTGAGTGGAGGATAATCCCAGTAACATAAAGAAGAGAAAGCCACCTCACTTTTCTGGAAAAAAAGAAAAGAAAAACTTGAGTTGGCTAGAAGTAGATCATGGTTTGGGTTCAAATACAGCCTTTCAACATCATCAGCCATGTCATAGAAAGCCTTTCTGGCTTGAAGGCAAATTTCTTCCATGTGTGGCCCACACCAGCAAAGCTTTCTGTGGTAATCACACTGGTCTTGTTTCTAGTTGTCACCATCCATCCATTTCCTGCTGCTTATCCAGGGCTGGGTTGTGGGGGCAGGAGAGAAGCCCAAACCTCCCTCTTCCCAGCCACCTCCTCCAGCTCATCTGGGCAACACAGAGGTGTTCCCAGGCCAGTTGAGGGATGTAATCTCTCCAGAGTGTCCCCCTGTTTGTTTGTTCATCTTTGTTGATCACTGTAAAGTGTTTCAGGAGTTTTTTCTTATTGTACAGCCATAGATATCTAGACAGGTCTTAACATGACTCTAGTAATTTTGTTTCACTTTTTCCCCATCACTTGAAAGCATCAGAGTGATAGCGCATGCAGTGATACACAACAAAGACAACTTAGTAGATAGACTGGAAAATGTTTTCCTTTGCCAACTTAATACAACATATTCTACAATATGGAGGTGGAGGCAGTTAGGCTGAACATGGCAAAACATGCACAAAACAGATCCAGAATCTGTGTTTACCCCAAATTTCAAAGGAACTTAGTAGAAAAAGTCTGGGAGTGCACAGGACCATTTCTAAAGAATTGCTCCTACACTTACTGCATGCTTTGTAAAATCACTTTCATGCACTTTCACACTCTCTCACACACACCCACACAACAGCGAAATTGTATGTATGTTTGTGTGCCTGCCTCTGTTTTGTCTTTCAGGTGCTGTCTGTTTTTTGAATATGTTTTGTTACAGATGCAGCAGTTGGAGACGCAGAATGTCTGTCTTATCCTTAACTTTTGTCCCCCCCCTTCTTTTTCTATTCCTCCACTTTCTTCTCCTGTCTGTCACCGACCTGGCCCTCACCCCCATCAGCTCCAGCATAATACCCATGCTGAAAATAGTGTGAATAATAAAATAAAATAAATAAATAAAATAAAAAGACTAACAAGAGGAGCCTACAGCGCTCCTCTTGGAACAGCAAAAGTGTTTGGCACAACAAGCATTCAGATCATGATTCTGCTTGCTAAAACT
>VUQS01048579.1:0-17683 GCA_015108495.1 Heterochromis multidens | reverse complement strand
CAGTAGTCCAGCCTAGAAGTAATAAATGCATGAACTAATTTTTCAGCGTCACTCTGAGACAGGATGTTTCTAATTTTAGCGATATTGCACAAATGCAAGAAAGCAGTCCTACATATTTGTTTAATATGCGCATTGAAGGACATATCCTGGTCAAAAATGACTCCAAGATTCCTCAAAGTGTTACTGGAGGCCAAGGTAATGCCATCCAGAGTAAGTATCTGGTTAGACACCATGTTTCTAAGATTTTTAGGGCCGAGTACAATAACCTGAGTTTTATCTGAATTTAGAAGCAGGAAATTAGAGGTCATCCAGGTCTTTATGTCTTTAAGCAAAGGCTTAATGTCCTACAGGGCAGCCGTAATGTATAAATGAGTGTGTTTGTTTAGTACACTGACCCCGTCCAGTCAGTCTGTGAGGACCTGTAGTTAAGGCTAAATCTGTTTTCGGCTTAAGGTAACCTGGTTGAAGAAGATGGTATGAGTTTGTAGGATAAGCTTAAATAAATGTGTCCCTTCCCCTGACATCTGACTGTGATTGTTGTCCATGGCGCTGATCAAAAACTGGAATGATACTATTGATATTATTGATTATTGCTATGATATTATTTTAGCACTCACTGTGTGTGTGTGTGTGTGTGTGTGTGTGTGTGTGTGTGTGTGTGTGTGTTAGGTCTACCTCACTGGCTGTTATGCAACTAATAAAAGATATAGCAAATGCAATGGATAACAAGGAATATATTGTGGGGGTATTTATTGACTTTAAAAAAAGTTCCTTGCTGGAAAATAATGTACACAAATGACATGTGTTTAAACTGTTACACTTCACTTTATTTCAGGATGACACAAATTTATATTGCTCTAAAAAAGCTTCAAAAT
The DNA here is from genome assembly GCA_015108495.1 of Heterochromis multidens. Taxonomy (NCBI): domain Eukaryota; kingdom Metazoa; phylum Chordata; class Actinopteri; order Cichliformes; family Cichlidae; genus Heterochromis; species Heterochromis multidens. The sequence continues at coordinate 16,808 of VUQS01048579.1, read as the reverse complement.
GCAGTGCAATGGTTTGACATAAATCAGTTATCACTAAATTACAGCAAAATAAAGTTAATAATATTTAGTAACAGGAAAATAAAAAATAAAGTCAAAATTATGATGAGTGATGTTGAGTGTATGAAACCAGATTTTTGTGTGTGATAATTGACTATAAATTATGTTGTAAGGCTCATATAAACAAAAATGTCCAAAAATATTGCAATATTATATAAAACTAAAGAGATCTTAAATCAAGAGGCATTATATTTACTTTATTGTTCCCTGATAGTTCCATACATGACCTACTCTCTGGCGATATGGGGCAACACATACAAAAACAAACTATGCTATGATAGCTATGATAATTAGAAATGGATTACATTATTATGAGCCCACCAGTGAACTACTCATTCAACTACAAAACTTAAAATTTTATGATTTAGTTGACCTCAACATTGCACTGATAAAGTACAAAGCAAAATAATCTCCTTCCAAACTTCTGAGGTATAATTATCATTGAATATGAAAAATTTGTCTTTGTTGTTGTTTAATATTTATTCCTTTTTTAAATTTTCTTTGGTCTTTGCATTGGTGAAGTCTAATTTGAAAACTGTTTTAAAACTGTTTAGAATATGCTGTATGTAAAAAGAGTAGGTATAATGAGCCAAAACTTCATCCCACACCTTTTCAGTCAGTAATTTGTGTTCTTCCCATTTAATTCTTTTCTTTATGGACATTTCTTAGTTTTTGTTGTTGTTCTCCAAACAAAACATTAATTTAAAAAAACAAACAACAAAAAAACCCCCAAATGATCAGAAAACAAATAAAATATCCATGGTACAAATGCTTACTTAAATCACATCATTAAAAATAATTAAATTATTTAAGCTATGATATAGCTCATGATATTAATGAAAATGATGATTTTTATGAAACTTTTCCATAAAAAAATAAGGCAACTTAAAAGTGATCAATTTCAACCCGTCCATATGTACTTTTTCTCGTGGCTTAATTTAATTTACATTGGATTTTCCTTGCATTTACTGATCTTTTGTTGCTTCTTCTCTCCCTTTCTTCCAGAGTCTGTAGCTCTCTGCTCAGGGACAGTCTTCTGCAACCCTTCTGTGATCACGGGCCTACCTGGCATTTCTCATCCATATCATTCCTCTTTCCATTCACCCATCTTTCCCCCTGTCATGAAAGGCCTATCCAGTAGTCGGGGTCACCATCATGTGGTCTCCTATGAACCATCATATGATCCACTTGGTCACCATGTTGACCGCAAGCCATATTTGATCAGTCAGATGGACATGCCTCTGCCCATTCCCATGCCACATCCAGCTGAGCTGCCCTACTACAATGCTCAGCGTACCTCATACCCCTCTGACAGCAACAGCATCGTCCCATATGGAACCTTCCCAAGGAGGTGCCACTCCACCTCCTCATCTCACCATCCTGAGGTAAAGGATGAGTGTATGGCCATGGTACCATATGTAGGAGGAGGAGGAGGAGGAGGTGGTGGAGGAGGAGGAGGTGGAGGAGGCTATGGGGGTAAAACGCCCACTCGGGTACCATCAAACTTTGTGGACCCGTTTGAGCGTCAGCCATCATTTTCCAGAGATGGCTACCATACACTGCAGTACAAACGAGGAGTGCAGGCCCACAGTGGGGGGATGGGGGCCAACAACAACAACAGTGACAGTCCAGGGAGAATTCGCCATCTGGTCCACTCAGTCCAGAAACTCTTCACCAAGTCACATTCACTGGAAGGGCCACACCACACACAGTCCTCCAAGGGGGCCAATAATGGGAGTGTTAATGGTGGTGGTGGTGGTGGCAGCGGAGGAGGTGGTGGTGGTGGCTCAAGGGCCAGCCCAGAAGGTGAAACTCCACCAGTGGGAGTGCGCCACCGAAAGCGCAGCAAGAGCCGTGAGCGCTGTCGATCAGCGGAGCCCAAGCATCGAAGCCACCACCACCACCACCACCAGCTCCACGGCTCAGCATCTGCTCCAGGCTCTGGATATTGGAGCTCAGATGACAACCTGGAGCGGGAGCTGTGTCTCTACCACCCTCACCACCACCAACCTCCACCCTCACCCTCCCCCTCCATTTCCCCCTCGCCTATTGCCATGACAATGAGCCGGTATCCCGGCAACAACCCTGACAAGTTCCCCCAGACTCCCCTCTCCTCCTCGCAGTCCCAACAGTACTTCATGATGGACCCTTATGGCACACTGAATGAGCACATACACACCCACGCACACCATGGCCACACACACCACCATTCTGCACTCAAAGCCTCCCGGAGCAACAACGATGTGAAGTATGCAGCGTCGTCAGCATGTGTGCCAATTAGTGGTAGCAGCAATAACAGCGGTGGCGGTATCGGTGGAGGAAGTGGCTCCTTGCTGCCAGTGGGTCTTGTGGACGGGCCCCTTGTGAAGAAAGGGCCATGGTCATCAAGCCTAACGGTGAGCAGGGCCCGAGAGGTCTACACCAACAACAGCAGCCACAACCAGCCACGAGCCAGCGCAGGATCCGGTAACCTAAACCTAGATAGAGCTCTAGTCAAATCTAAGGGCAGTCAGCAGCAGGAGCGCTCTTGCCATTTCTTACAGGTAAATAATTCCTCCCTGACCCCCATTCAAAACCAGTCAATTCACCTTCTCCCCTCTGTTGATTCCCTTTTCTCCACAACTTACTTTTTTCATCAATGCTTCCTCTAAGTCAGTGGTGTCCAGTCCTACAGTTCCAGTTAGAGAAGGGCAAACCAAGTGAAATCCATTCATGGAGTAAGTTCAGTAAGTTAGTTTTTAGCTTAGCAGATATGACATGTGACAGTTTTTTGCTATCCCAGTGCCAAAATAACTTTGGGCACCAGAGAGCCTCTTTGGAAAAATCACTACAAAAACTCCATGAACACACAAGTACTGACACTTCTCTTAGATATCTAATTTAATAATAAATGATGGAATTAATTATCATAATATGTGGGCTTGATTAGTCAGGCACTGTATGACTGATTATTCATAATCAAAAGTGGGAGAGCCATAAAGTGATCAAAGATTGAAACCAACCTAAATAAATTGGCAAGAGATTCAAATGAGAAAATAGATTTAATGACAGATTTTTTGACAGTTTAAGGATGCTCCTACCACGGGAAACCCAGTCAACACAATATGATGAATACATGGCACTGATGGAAGACTTCAGCTTAGGCAGGGGTTCTTCATACAGGTCAGATGAAACAAACATAATGCAGGGCAAAATATGCTTCCCTTTAGGAGACAGTGCTTGCTTTTAGTAAATGCATCCTAGTTGGGTGGGGTGCTGTGAGTCAAAGTCCAGAGTTTGTTTTTCCCTATGTTGTTTTAGTGTTTGGTTGGAGTGAGAACTGCAGATTTACATGGCTGGAATGTACTACTGAATATCACTGACTATGACTGATGGCACACTAGAACTGGCATAAAGAAGGCTTCACCACATTTTTCAACTTACAACTCTGAGCACCTCTGACAATGTAAAAAAGATAAAATATTATATTTAGACCATTTATACCATTATATTTAGATCAAAAATAAAACCATTCTTGGGTCTTAGATTTTCTTCTTTTAAATCAATAATTTAAATACAGTTAGTTAAATAATTTTATTTAATTAACATTCCAAGCAATAACAAGGGAAAGCTAAAAAAACAAAAACTGCAAAACAAACCAACGCCACCCATTTTCATGCTTTCAACTGTAAAGATCTGCTGGTGAAAAGAAAGTACTAAAAAAGGTACTCTGCTATTGATGTTTGTTTTTTAGTCCCATCTACTATTCTATGAAACTTCATGTAAATGCCATGGGTAAAGATATCATTGTACAGATTATGCAGTTATAGACTGAGACAGCAATATACTACATAACATAATTTTCACAAACTTCACTTGAGAAAATGTTTATTTAAAGACACACACACACACAGTGTGTGTGTGTGTGTGTGTGTGTGTTAAGTAGTCATAGTAGTCGTAAAGTATAAAAGTAAAAAAGTAAAAAAGTCAGACTACTGATAAAGTAGTCATACTCAGTGATTAGGGGCATTGTCCCAAACTATTGTATATATCAAAGAGATAGGGAAGAACACCAAAGACAAGTCAACAGCGGATAGCTGCTTTAGTATTTCATTAGCAGTCTTGATTTGGGTTTGGACCTGGTTCTTTTTGCGCATAATAACAGGACTTAAAACAATCTGTTAAACAGCATTAAGAAAATTCCCAAGCTTACTAGTAACAGTGCAGTATGTACTCAGAGCCAGGTAATATGGATTTGTTCTAGTGTGTCCACACCCTTAGAGGGAACATTGCTCCCTACCACCAGTCTATTACTCTTGTTTCTCAAGAACCCCACTGCCACCTCCCCCTCTTCTCTACCACTTCCCCCTTTGCCTTTCCTCCACTCACCCAACCCACCCCCACGCTTCTTATCCACCAACCTTCTTGCCACCCACCAACCCACCTCTACTTCCTTTACTTCCTCTTGGTTTGGAGAGCCTCCCTCTTCCTTCTCCTCTTCCTCCTCTATCCTCCTTTTGAGTTGAAGAGAGAAGTAAGTGCAGAGCCAGTAGCAGCCTTACTCTCTGAATGCTAGGTAATGACATGAACTCATGAAGAACAACATCCTTTCCTGTTTGTAGAGTTCATTTTTAATTTAGTAGTGTTCCCCTTCCTGCCTCTCTACCAGTTACCTTGACTTTCTCAGTGTTTTTGTCTTGATAGCATTTTGTTGTGCTGAGTTTTGCTGTTCATTGAAGTGCCATGTTGAACTAAGTGTTGGGGAGGTATTTAACTCCACACAAGAAGTAGAAGTGTTTGGCAGTTACCTAGTGGTGCTGCAAGAAAAAATGTCTTAATGTGATTACTTGATATGTACAGTATATTCTAAAATCTTAAAAGACCATACCAGTGTTTTTAAAAGTTAAAGCCAAACTGCTATACTGTCAGCTTACTCAAACTGTTGGTGGCAGTCATTCCCCAAAGCATGCAGACATTTTTTGTTTAGTTTTAATGTTTTGTAATATGTGTATGAACTGGGATATTCAAGTGATAACCAACCTTAGCATTCAGTGTACCTGCTGAGACACGTCCACATTAAATCACACAATAGCCATGATTTAAGTCAGAAAACAATGTGACAGATGACTTCCCTATATCCTGTTCAGATTGAACAGATTCTGCTGTTAAGTTGGACATCATTAGCCATTTACTCCTTCAATTAGCCATTTGCTTCAATAATAAAAAAAAGTAAAATAAAAAATAAAAAAATAAAACAAACTTTGAACTCAAACAAAGAGAAAACAAAATACCAGTGACATTTGAATGATTAATGATCTATAATGATCTGCTTCTTGGTGGCTAGCTACACAACTATGGTTAGGCTAAAATTAGTACATTAGCACAAGGAAGAGATAGGATGAGGGTTAAATTGTTCTCAATAAGGGTCCTTGTTGACATATGGCAGGAAGAAGACATCAAAAACAGACAAAAGATGATCTATCCACAACACGAGGCTAAACATTAATTAATCATACCTCTGCATGATTGGGATTACTTGTAAAGTTGTGATTGTAAGCATAACATGCACACCAAAATCTTAGTTAGCTCAACAAAGATCTTCTGTGAAACATTCAAATATTTGGAGTTCATGACATTGTAACCCCATGGGCTGTAGTATATACCATGAGTTTTGAAAAATTTGGCTTAAAGGCATGCTACATATAAATAGTGCTAACAAAAAGCTAGAGAGGCTAAGAATGATAACTGAACTGAGTGTTTGGGGGTTTGTGTCTATTCCAAAAACAAGCGATAATATAAAGACTAGAGTTTTATCCAGTGTGACAGTAGCTTGGTTCTGGTAACAGGGTTGTTACCTCATGCTCTGAAGCATATCACATGTAGCAGTGAAACTCACAAGCTATGACACACCTTGTTCATATCTGGTATTAGAACACTTGTACACAATCATCTCTAGTGTCCACCAGTGTTCAGATCTGGCTCTATATGTAAATAGTAAGTAATCTACTATTCAATTCAATTCAGTTTTATTTATATAGCGCCAAATCACAACAATAGTCGCCTCATGGTGCTTTATATTGTAAGGTAAAGACCCTACAATAATACAGAAAAACCCCAACAATCAGACGATCCCCTATGAGCAAGCACTTGGCAACAGTAGGAAGGTAAAACTCCCTTTTAACAGGAAGAAACCTCCAGCAGAACCAGCCTCAGAGAGGGGCAGCCATCTGCTGTGACCGGTTGGGGTGAGGGGAGGAAGACAGGATAAAAGACACACTGTGGGGGAGAGCCAGAAAATCATTTCCATCTGCATAGACTAGTCCCACATGAGCTAAATTTTGCCAGCCTGCATATGCCCACATATTGCTTGACAAAGAAAAATCTACCATGTTGTGGACTGTGCTTTTTGTAGTTCAATGGGACAGAGTGATGAGCCCTATTTAGGTAAACACTCATGTTTATCTCAGTAATTCCATCTCAACATCAGTAATATGTCTGACTGCCACTGTTTAGTATGAAAAATAAGATGTGCAGAAGTAGACCTACTTCCAAATTCCAGTGTGTAACTGGTGGTTAAATGACCTCCCCAGTACCTGCTTGTATTTATCTGTTATTCTGTTGTGCAATGTGGGATAATCTGCATGTGTGTGTGTGTGTGTGTGTGTGTGTGTGTGTGTGTGTGTAGATGCAAGCTCTTCAAAGGGTGTGTGGTTGCATTATATAGTCTGACAGAATTACCAACACAATAGTGAACAGTCACACTACCAAACACTGAGCCTTACATCTGAAAAACTATGTCAGCTGTAGAGAGCTTTCTAGATTTCTAACCATGTGGGGGGTTTTCAGGAATTGCCTGTTACCTTTCCGAGAAGCCAGTGATTAATTCCTGGCAACACAATATATCTTAATGCACCAGAGGAAGAATTGTGACCCAAGCTGAGGAGACAGACACACTTTCCAAGTGTGGTCACATTATGCTCTAATTTAAAAAAAAAAAAACAATCCAACAGTCAACTGTTTTCTCTAATTTGATGATGATGATGGATCCACACACACACACAGACAATAATTTTAAAGCGTGCAGAAGTGCAAGCATTAACTTGTGTGCATGAGCCTGTGCATGCCTACACATGTCTGTGTATCAGCTAAATGCAGAGATGCAACATGATACTATAGAGAGGCAGATTCAATTCATTATGAATTTCTCAATTAATGATACTGTTAATTTAAAGCATCACTGGGGAAATTAGCTAAAAATCACCTTGATCACTTGACTGTTGTCAATCCCTGAGATCATTGTCCATTGGGTTCAAGGTATTCAACCCTACCTTGAATACTTCCGAACAGTTCACTAACCCTGATCTCAGCTGGCTGTTCTACTCATAGAGGCCGCTCTCCAGTGCTATGCACTTTATATAGTACATGACCTCAGTGCAACATCTACATATGAGTTTCTTAGAAAGGGGAGCAGTTTTGTTGAAAATTCTACCTGTGTCTTTTCAAATATTCTTGTATAGTGTAATAGCCAACCCTAGTCCATACATGTGACATTTGCTGCTGGGCTAGAAAGCATGAAAAACCCACTGCATTAACTTCAAATGTGTCACAGATAATGGATGTGATTTTGTAGGGACTGCTGTTTGAACTTCAAATTAAGACACCTTGAATTTAATATTAGTACACAGCTACAATACTTTCACATAAGGAAGATTCCAAATTTGTTTCATGAACACAGACAAGCCAAACACAAACTAAATACAAGGACAAAAGATTCACAGGACTGGGACAACTGAGGAAAAGCTACTTTTCCCTTACATGCAAACATCAGCTACAAACAGCATATCAGAGCTGCTCAGTTAGCTGTGTCAAAAGAACACATTAAAGCTGTCTCTATTCCTCTTGGCTGTATGTTCTGATCAGCTTGGGTGCTGGTTACACTGCTACAGTACCTGTTATTTCTAATGCTGCTGTCTTAAGCTATCAAAACAGTGTTGCCAAGGAAACAGTCTACATTTTGTAGTGAAAAAACACAGTAGATTCTTAGGACATGCTGTACATATTGAGTCACTGTGAGTATTACATGCACACAAACTTCTTTCTTCAAACATGAATAACCAGGTATGTTACTGGTTGTATTGTAAAATTTCAGAAATGCATCAAATCTCTGACAAGCAGCATCTGCATTAAGCGCAGTGTAAACTATCAACAGCAGAAATCCACTGTTCCTCAGCCATTACAGCAGAATGAGTGTTGAGCTGCAGTGGAAGTGAAGTCTGTGCGTGGGTGAGAGGCGCTGCTGCTGCTGCTGACTGCAGCTGGTCCTTTCCTCGCATTCTCTTTTTTTAGCCAAACTGCTCATTTGTGTGTCTTTGACGTCACACACATACAGAGAGAAAGAGAGAGAGACATTTAGCTCAGCAGATCTGTTCAGCCTCTTTCCCTGTGTGATTCATATATAATTAGTCAGAGTAGCAGTACAGTTCTCCTGCTGTCTGTCTCTGTTATTGTCTCTGAAATTCTCACACTCTGGCCTTAACTGTGAAGGTGGTAAATACTCACAAGTTTCATGCGGCACTCATATTGTTCCATCTGGCACAAACACACTTAAAAGGTGTGGCTAATTAAAGAACAATTAGCTGTGGTGTGTTATCTACACTGGCCAGCCATATTATTAAAACCACCTACCTAATATTGTGTAGGTCTGCCTTATGCTGCCAAAAGATTTGTTGACAACATTTGGGGCACACATTCTGGGGTGCCCTTTGGCGTCTGGCACCAGGACATTGGCAGGTGATCCTAAGGCCAGGTCATTGCTTTGGACTCTTAGTCATGCTAAGACTAAGACATTTTGCAATGTGGCAGGGCACATTTTCTTGATAGAGGAGGCCCTTGCTCTAAGTATATGCAATTTAAAGGTACGCTGGGTCTGCACATCCCTACATCCCAGGTTAACATTGCATTTTAATGCAATGATCAATGTTATTCACTTTGCCTGCAATTGGTTTTACAGACTTAGCTATATTCATAGGCTACATAAAGTGACATTTTGGTGCTATATCACTCCTTAACATACTGTTATTATGAGTAAGTTTCAGTTTTGCAGCAGCCTCCACACAAAATAAATCATATGCACCTAAGCTCATAAATGGACTTCTGAAAGGTCTGAGGAAAAACACTTCCTGTCAGGGTTTTACTAAGTTGCCTATAGACCAATTTGGGCTTGGACATCAAGGTTATATTGCCAAATTAAGAATAAAATGTATTTTGTGCCATGGGTAATCAGAATAGAAATGTAAGCAATGATGAAAAAGAGTTATAGAATGATGTTTTTGAAGATGCATAAACAACCATTTATATGGTTACAAGCCTTTAAGCAGACAGAAATTCTGAAATCATTCCAAGGTCTTGTCTCTGCATCGCACATTTCATATCAGGTAATGTTGCAAAATCTCTACTGGCAAAATAGGAACTGCAAAACTGGCACTTTGTAGTAGACACCACCTTACAAACATTAGTGTTTAACAGAAGTACCATGTAAACATAGCCACGGAGGGCCACAAGCCAGTGTAATCCTAGAGCCGGTCCAAAGCCCAGATAAATTGCCAGGGTTGTGTCAGGAAGGGCATCCGGCATAAAATCTTGGCCAAACCAAGAATGATCCATACCAGAATAGGTTGTTGTTGTTGTTGTTTTTCCAATTGTCTGATTGGAATTTTTAAAATCACATTATTGTGAGCCCCACCTAAAGTGTGTAGAGGGATTAGTGGCCTAAAATGGAAAGCAGGTGGGGTAGGGGAGAGGCCGTGGGACAATGACAGTATTGCCAGACAGCGATATGACACCCCAACGCCATCACAGTCCACCACCAACACCTATAGTGAGTCCTGTTGTGCTCTATGTAAATATAGTTATTATAAATCGTATGTGTGAGTGTGCTAGGCTAGTGCTGTGCATTAAAACACGTGAGACAGGGGAGATTTTCCACTCAGTAGGAAACCAGGGAGGCAAAGGCCAACAACCCACTAGCTCTGATCCAACCCCGCCTTACCACCCCACAGACCAAGCACCCAAAGGAAGTCATAGCCCACAGCAGCCCATCAGGGGCAAAAGGCAGGCCCAGAGGACTCACTCACGAATCCCCAGGGGGGCAGAAACCATGGGGATGGGATACCATTCCACAATCAGGTCCAGTTACTAGGGCGAGATGAAAGCAAATGACTGGAGGGAGGCGAGGCAACAGAGGAGCAAGGAAGGGGGTAGGATCAAGCATGCCAGACACATGGCTTGGCCCCATAAATGCAAACCACACAGAGGCCAGGTCATGTCAAAAGCAACTACAGTCAACCCATCTCAACATCCTCTCAACCCCAAGAAGTGCCAGCCCTCCTATGACATGATCCCGGGCCCCAGGGCCACCCAACAGCCCCCCCCCGACTGCTACCCCAGAGCCAATGAGGGCACCCAGGGAACCACGCAACCCGCAACCCCAGTGCCAGCCACGGTGCCTAGGCCACACCCACTGGCACGAACGGGGCCCCAGGAGTCCCGCACAGCGCAAAGGAATACACTGCCCAAATGCACACACCGCCCAGGCAGAACCGGTCGGCCATGTAGTCCCTGTCGGAGCATGGAGGTCCCCCCAGGATCAAAAAGGAATAGAAAACCCAATTAATTCATGCTGGAGCCCCTGGAGTGATCAGCTGCTGCCTACAAGGAAAAATACTGAGAATGAGTGGCATCCTGAAGCTGCAACACAGATTAGAAGAATCATTACAAAACACTCAATTTGTATCAGTAATATTGGTTCTGATAATGCTAATTGTACACGTAAACCAAATCAATAGTAATGATATGCCTGGATAGCAACATTAATAGCATCCACCGTGGTATTCGCTGACAGGATCTAGAGTTATATTTAACGAGTTAATGAATGGAGACCATGTTTCAATAAAGTGCGTTGTTCTGTTTTTTTAATGAGGCAGATACTCTTTCCATTGATTTGTGTTCAGTCAGGATATTCAACCAATGATTAATATTAAGCAATTGTTTATCTTTCCAGTTAACAAGTATTGTTTTCTTGGCAATGGCTACAGCTGTGAGTGTGGGTTTAGCTTGTTTGGTTGGAAAGTTGATTGAGGTTATGTCACCAAGCAATCACAAACGAGGAGATAATGGGATTCTGCAGCCTAAGATGGAGGAAAGCTTTTGAGTGACTTCAAGCCAGAAATGCTAGACAGGCGAGCAGAGCCTTGAAAGAGGTGATGAAGGTGTGTGATTCCTTCCTGTTTCCATGTTCTAAAGTGAAGAGTTGCTCTGGTAATCTGAAAGTCTGAGTTGTGCCATATTGGAGAGAGCCTAGAGGGTTCTATTTGGGAGTTTGTGATCTCAAGGGTTTTCCACCAGTCTGTCAAGGTGGAGGAGATCAGTGGGTTTTTGAAACACTTGTGGCATTTAATTGAAGTGGTAATAAAGGGGAGGCCTGAAAGTTTAGTGTTATTACAATCTATTTGTTCTAATTCTATCCAAGAGTTGCGGGCTGCATTCGGGTGAATCCATCTGCTAATATATTAGCCAAATAGCAATACAAAAAATTAGGTGCCTCCAAACCTCCTTTATACTTGTTTTTCTGAAGGGTGGAAAGACTGATTTTAGCTTTTTTGTTTTTCTAGTAGAACTTTATGATTTAGTGATTGAAATCATTTGGATGTAGGTTTGAATGGGATCATTGAGAAAAAATAATTAATTTGAGGGAAAACTTTCATTTTTGATGGTACCTATTTATCCTAATAAGAAGATGGGAAGATTATTCCAGTGTTTCAAATTGCTATTAATCTTATTCAAAACAGAGTGAAGTTTAAGTGAACTAAATCTGATAATTTGGGGAGACATTTATACCTAGGTACTTGATATTGCCTGTGGGGAAAGAGAAGTGTGGATCTTGGTCTGCCGGATTCCATGAGTTCTCCATTATCAGAGGAATTATTGATTTTGACCAACTTATAAAATAATGTGATATTCGTGAGAAATTTGTTATGAGATTAAATAATGCCTGTACTAAGTTTGTCGGTTCTTGTAGATACAGTGATCACTGTATAACTTAATTTTGTGTTCTGATACGGAGGATCGAATACCTTTGATATGGATTTTCTGACATATTCCAATGGATAGTGGTTCTATATAAATTATGAATAATAGGGGTGAAAGTGGGCAACCTTGTCTGGTCCCTCTCTCCAGCATGAAACATTGTGATATGATCCTGTTAGTGGTGACTGTGGCCTTTGGAGAGTTATATAGAGTTGTTATCCAATGAATGAAAGACTTTCCAAAACCAAATTTGTGAAGAACCATGAAAACGGAGGACCAGTTAACTTTGTCAAAGGCTTTTTCTGCATCTAGTGAAAGACAGAAAGACAGGACTTTGGAGGTGAGAGTAGGGACTCTAAATGTAGGGACTATGACTGGTAAAGGGAGAGAGTTTGCTGATATGATAGAGAGAATGAATGTAGATATATTGTGTGTGCAGGAGACCAAGTGGAAGGGAAGCAAGGCCAGGAGCATTGGGAGTGGATTCAATCTGTTCTACCATGGTATAAATAGAAAACGACGGGTAATAGCGGTAATCTAGAAGCAAGAGTGTGTGAATAGAGTTATGGAGGTGAAGAAAGTGTCAGACAGGATCATGAGTTTGAAGCTGGAAATTGAAGGGGTGGTGTTGAATGTTGATAGTGCGTATGCCCCACAGGTTGGATGTCAGAAGAGAAAGAAGAATTCTGGAGTCAGTTGGATGAAGTGGTAGAGAGAGTCCCCAGGGAGGAGAGAGTGGTAATTGGAACAGACTCCAGTGAACATGTAGGTGAAGAGAACTGAGGTGATGAGGAGGTGTTGGACAGGTATGGAGTTAAGGTGAAAATGCAGAAGGACAGAAGGTAGTGGATTTTGCAAATAGGATGGAAATGGCTGTGGTGAACATGTATTTCAAGAAGAGGGAAGAACAGAGAGTGATGTAAGGTGGACAATATCTTATGGAAAAGGTGCAATCTGAAAGAGATGGGAGACTGCAAGGTGATGTCAGGGTTGAGAATGTAGCTAGGCAGCATCAGATGGTAGTCTCTAGGATGACTTTGGACACTGAGAAGAGGAAGCGAGTGAAAGCAGAGGCAAGGATTAAATGGTGGAAGCTGAAGAGGGAAGAATGTTGCACAGAGTTCAGGAAGGAGTTGAGACAAGCTCTGGGTGGTAGGGAAGAGTTACCAGATCACTGGGAAAGTACAGCTAAGGTGCTGAGGGAACCTGTAAAGAACATGTTTGGTGTATCCTCTGGACAGAAAAGACGACAAGGAGACTTGGTGTAATGAAGAACTACAGGAAAGTATTCAAAGGAAGAGGTTAGCAAAGAAAAAGCAGGATAGTCAGGGATATTAAGAATGTAGACAGGAGTAGTGGGAGGCTAGGCGTACAGCAAAGTGAGAGGTGGCAAAGACAAAGGAAAGGGCTTTGAGTTGTTGGTGAGGCTGGACACTAAGGAAGGAGAAAAGGACTTCTATTGATTGGCTAGACAGAGATCGAGCTGGAAATGATGTGCAGCAGGTCAGAGTGATTAAGGATAGAGGTAGAAATGTGCTAACCTGGAAGTCTAACTTTTTCTGAGCAACTGCAGCAACTGCACTATTAACTGGGCACAGAAGTATATCACAAACATCTTTGAATCCTTTCACTGGCTTAATCACTACTTTGGTGTAGAATTGGCCATGGATCAAATATCCCTGTTAAACCCTTGAAATGGGCCCCTGGGTCCTCATTTATTTCTAGTGTGTCAAGCCACACAGCTACTTTCATTTCTTATGTGTTGCAATTGATTTGTTATAATTTCCACTTCAATATCATAGAAATGAATAGAATTTTGTTTGTGGAGCTTGAAGCACTGAAATATTCCTTTAAAAAAATCTCCTTTGTGACTTTAAACAATAATTTAATTTAATTGACAAAACAATTTGCCTCTCTGGATAATTCCCATGTCTTGTTTTGGTTTAAAATTCAATGGGGTAGAGGCTGAAATCCTAATGACAAATGTGGCAAAATGTAGAATAAGAAAATTACAACTCTTTGATTGGATACACTTAAGGAAAAGGGCAACAAAGTTTTGTGAGTTTTTTAAGTTACTTGTTTTAAAAAATCTGCCTCCTCATCACTTTTTTAAAATTCTGCCAACCACTGTTTATACTTTACTTTCACAAAGATTCTTTATTTTGATGTGAATTTGCATATTTTGCCCAGTTCATTTATTTGTAAGTGTAATTACCATCACAATTTCTTCTCAGTGAACATGCAGGCCCTCAGGTCAGCTACATATAAACACACATGCACTTGAATGCACATACACACACTGAACACTCTGCTATGCTCGTGCATGGGCACAGTTCTGTGTTGACAGATGCTTGATTTGGCCAAAGAGAAATTTCAGACCAGTCTCTACACATATTGTTCCATGCTAATTACTCAACATACTGTACTACTGCAGTGCTTGAAATGTGAATGGATGAATGTATGTAAGAGGGAGATATAAAATGAAAAATGCCAGCCACCAGTTTAGTGCAGTCTTTGTTTTTGGTCAATATGTCTTTATTGTGTTAAGTGTTGTTCTGCATGCTAGCTCTGTTTCAATTGGTTACATGTACCATCAGGACAGTTTAGTTAGTCAGTGTAGCGGCTGGGACTCAGACAGCAGTGGAGCGGATCCTTCTGACGCTGTTTCCCTGTCCTCTTCGCGTGGTCATCAGGTACCTCAGGATGAATGGAGTGGCTTCTCTCCTCTGGGAAAGGAGGATGACATCCCCTGTCGAAGGATGAGAAGTGGCAGCTATGTCAAAGCCATGGCTGAGGATGACAGCGGAGACTCTGATGGAAGTCCCAAACCCTCCCCCAAGATCCAGGCTCGGCGGGCCAGCTACCTGAAAGCCACACAGCCATCACTGACTGAGATGACCACTCTACAGTAAGCTTTTATTCTCTCTGCCCCTCCGTTCCTCGTCTGTTTCTTACAGTATGCTACCCATACATTTCAGGGCCTGTACTCACCAAGCTTTCCAGTACTAAGAGTTGCACTTAGTGGTGCCATTCTAAGAAAATTCTTAGAGATAGAATTCTTAGAATTTCACCTGAAAATTAAGAACAAATTGTGGTAATGATAAAGCATCTTAACCCTTAAGGGAGCTCCTAAGATAAAAACAAAAAACAAACAACTTTTAGGAGTTGGGAGGAGAACTTTTAAGCAGGTTTAGGAGTTTCTTAAGTAGAGGAGAAAATGTCAGAGACAAGCTTGGGTAGCGCTTGATATCAAGGATACCAGTTGATATGTCATAATAGATGTGTCTACATTTTGTGCTGGTCATCTCCTAAACAATTGTTTCTGCACAAAGGCACACCTGGTCAAATCAGAAAATCCATCATGAAAGTGATGAGGATACAAAGTAAAATGCATTACAGTTCTACTAGCAGTACACAGTAAAAAAAAAATGCTTAGAATACTCAAAATATCAAGGCATCATGACTCAGTAGATCTGGAACTGTGGACACATAATATTTTGCTAACTTTTAGTTGTGTCCTCCATTTTATTTATTCAGCATTCCTTAGATACAGTGATAGCAACATACACTCACTGGCCACTTCATTAAGTACACCTGTTCAACTGCTTGTTGATGCAAATATCTAATCAGCCACTCACGTGGAAACCACTTAATGCATTTAAATGGTAAATGGACTGATTCTTATATAGCGCTTTTCTACTCTCCCGAAACACTCAAAGTGCTTTATACAACATGCCTCATTCACCCATTCACACACATTCATACTTCGATGGATCCATCGAAGAGCAAGTAGACATGGTTGAAAGAAGGGTGTAAACACCCTGGAAAGTGTGGATCCATCCTGCCTTGTAGCAACGGTTCAGGCTGGTTTTGGTGGTGCCACAACCTACCTGAGTACTGTTTCTGACCAAGTCCATCCCTTTATGACCACAGTGTACCCATCTTCTGATGGCCCAAATGCTCAAATCATCTTAAATTGGTTTCTTCAACATGACAAGGAGTTCAGTGTACTCAGATGGCCTCCACAGTCACCAGAACAATTCAGTTCAATTCAATTCAATTTTATTTATATAGTGCCAAATCACAACAACAGTCGCCTCAAGGTGCTTTATATTGTAAGGTAAAGACCCAAAAATAATACAGAGAGAAGAGGAAATTCCAACAATCAGATGATCCCCTATGAGCAAGCACTTGGCAACAGTGGGAAGAAAAAAACTCCCTTTTAACAGGAAGAAACCTCCGGCAGAACCAAGCTCAGGGAGGGGCAGCCATCCGCCGTGACCGGTTGGGGATGAGGGCAGGAAGACAAAGACATGCTGTGGAAGAGAGCCAGAGATGAATAATAACTCATTAAATGCAGAGAGGTGTAAAAACACATGGTGAGTGAACAGAGGTGAGAGAAAGAGAAACGCTCAGTGTATCATGGGAAACCCCCAGCAGCCCAAGCCTATTGCAGCGTAACTAAGGGAGGATTCAGGGTCACCTGATCCAGCCCTAACTATAAGCTTTATCAAAAAGGAAGGTTTTAAGCCTAATCTTAAAAGTTGAGAGGGTGTCTGTCTCCCGAATCCAAACTGGGAGCTGGTTCCACAGAAGAGGGGCCTGAAAGCTGAAGGCTCTGCCTCCCATTCTACTTTTAAATATCCTAGGAACCACAAGTAAGCCAGCAGTCTGAGAGCAAAGTGCTC
>VUQS01048559.1:0-12132 GCA_015108495.1 Heterochromis multidens | reverse complement strand
CTCAACCCCATAGAAAATCTTTGGAGGGAGTTGAAAGTCTGTGTTGCCCAGTGACAGCCCCAAAACATCACTGCTCTAGAGGAGATCTGCATGGAGGAATGGGCCAAAATACCAGCAACAGTGTGTGAAAACCTTGTGAAGACTTACAGAAAACATTTGACCTCTGTCATTGCCAACAAAGGGTATATAACAAAGTATTGAGATGAACTTTTGTTATTGACCAAATACTTATTTTCCACCATAATTTGCAAATAAATTCTTTAAAAATCAGACATTGTGATTTTCAGGATTTTTTTTTCTCATTTTGTCTCTCATAGTTGAGGTATACCTATGATGAAAATTACAGGCCTCTCTCATCTTTTTAAGTGGGAGAACTTGCACAATTGGTGGCTGACTAAATACTTTTTTGCCCCACTGTATGTGACGCAGTCACTGCAGTTATTATTTACAAGAAAGTAATTTACCGGTTTGGCTCTCAAATTAACTGTTAAATAACATGTATACAGCTGCTTTAAATCTTTAAATACACAAATTCTCTGAATTATTTTCACATTTTCATAAAATGTAAATGTAATTGTAATTCCATGCTTGCTCGTTCTAATTCGGCAGTTAAAACAGTGAAAGGAAGGTTGATGTATCTTTAAAAAAATAAAAAAATAAAACAGATAAGAATAGACAGTAAAATCTATATTTAACTTCTGTTAAATATAGATTTTACTGAGCCTAACCCTAATCCTGGAAAGCCGTGGTAATATGATCAAAAAATCCAAAACAGCAGTGGACCTACTGGTGAGACTTTTTTTAGCCATTTCTATTTCATCTGTGGTAAATTAATTCTTTCAGATGGTATCTACATCCAAAGAGGATCAGAGAAACACACAAGACTCAAAATGAGAGTAATGTGAAATTTTTAAACACACAAAGCACGACTTTGTTCTCTTCTCTCACTCCAGTTTTCAGAAACTGCAGTTTAGTGTGCTTTACCCTCTTTTGAAAGGAAGTGCATTCTCTCAAACTGTGGTCAGCATATGTGGTTGAGAGGAGTTTCCTGGCCTTTGTCTTTAGACCATCAGCCTTAAACTTACCATCACTCTTTAAATATGGCATATGATCAGATATATAACCCACAGAGAGAAAGAGGGGGAGATTTTACAAATAAAACACAATGTATTCATTACCAAACCAACAGTCATATAGAATAATTTCTGTATACTTTTACCTTTTACTCCACCACAAGTGACCATTCATTATAAATTTTAATTCCACACACTGTCATTTTTCTTCTGAAAGAAAAATTCCTAATTGTGATCTGAAAGGGGTTGCCCAAATTGATATGAAGTCCCTTTAAGAGCAGAAACCCAACCCCAATAACAGAGTGAGAAATACAGGTGTCATGATGAGGCAAGACCAAAAAAGAGGGAGTTGAGTCATACTACATGTGATATGATGTCTTCTACTCTCACTGCAGTTGCGACCAGTGATTGCACTTCCTGCAGTCAAGAGAGGAAGCTCATCTGAAAGCGCAAATTCGCCTCTTTAATATGCAGCAGCAAGTAGAACTCCCCAACAAACCAGCATATATGAAACAAAGTTTATTCTTTATTTTACATATCTGTACATAAACATTTCTTCCCTCAAATAAAGTATCTGAATACAGTAGGATGAAAACAATATTAACACACTTATTCATTTAAAATGACTCGTGTCAGAAAATCAACATTCACAAAATGTTGAAGAGCAATTAGAGTGAACGTATTACCAAAATCTACAACTCCACTACAAGGCAGGCATGTTTTCCTTTACACTCTTATAGCACCTTCAAATGAACATTTCTCATCAGTTGAAAACGACCATTTGTGCAGAATAAAAACGGGTCGACTTTGAAATACTTTAAAATTACCGTCCAACTTAAAATGGTCTGAAGAAGTTAGTTTTCCATCATATATATATTTTTTTCATACAGTGTTGTTTCTTTTTTTCTCATGACTGACTTTCTACTAAATTTTTCACTATTATTTTATTTTATTTTTTTCCCACAATTTTTGCATTTGAACAGTTATAATTTAGTGGTGAATGTAGAAAGTTAAAAAGAAACAATAGCAAAGCAAGGCCGATCACTGCACAGGAAGCTGGGGACAGAATCCATGACGACACACAATCAGTTTCCTCCTCTCCCAGGAAGCGGGACTTGCTACACCGTCCTTAGCGCTGGGAGAAAACCACAGAAGCGAATGAACGAGGGTGGCCTTCTTCTGTGCTGCTGCTACCACTGAAGTCAGTGAGTTGGACAGAAAAGGAGACGGGGAGGTTGGGGGGGACAGGGAAGCAGCGAGGAGCAAAATACTTAGGACAAGCAGGGAGGATTCGGATTGACACGGGGCAGAGGTGGAATGGCCGGAGGGGAAAAGTTCATTAGGGAGCAAGGGCTAAGCTTGGCGTAGGGAAGCGGAGTGGAGGTTGGGGTGGGCATCTTATTTGGATAGGGTCCTCTCAGCCAAATGTTTCTGCTGGCTCTCGGCATGCCTGGAAAGAGAAAGGAAGCATGTTGTCACTTAAATGATAATTCTGGCGATATTCTGCATTCTTCCTATACTCAACAAATCCAAAGATAAACAACACTGACAATGATCTGGCCCTACAAACAAAATTTGTTTGTCTAGTTAAATCTGAATTTCTGCTTTCCATATGCCCTGGCTAACCTGCCTGAGCCTGCCAGAGGTTTTTTCCTTTCAAAGGGAAGTTTCTGTCTCCCCACTGTCACCAAGTGCTTGCTCATAGGGGACTGTTAGTTCGTCAAGGTTCTTTTTATAATGTTGTAATGTCTTTACCTTTCCATACAAAATGCAGTGAGGTATGAACTAAAATCAATTAAAAGCTCTTCGGTGTCAAAAAACAATTAAAATCACTTAGCCACACAGTTGCGTTGGGTAGCATGTTCACGTTCTCACACATCACCAGTAGTTTATTTCGCAAACTAAATCCACAGCTGAAAATAGTCCCTTACAAATGCATTATTTACTCATATTTGAGTAATGTTTACTCGAGGGGAACTCCGCACATTTAACACAGTCAAGCTTACAAGTGTTTACAAGACTCTGGGAGAACAACTTCCCATGTGATAAGAAGTTGTATGAAGGCATTTGCGGCCACTGAAAGATCCATGCAAAAAACCAGACAACTGACCACATTTTCACAGGTATGCAAAATGTGTACTACAGAATCAGTTGTGGTCTTTTATTCATAGGCTTTTGGCTCAGTTTTTCTTAAATACAGATTGTCCCTTCCATACTTCATTCTTAAAATAAAGGATTTTTTTCTATAAGTAAAAAAAAATCTAAATAAATAATTGAACATTCAGTGAATAAAAAGTGCTTTGCCACCTGGTGAGGTCCTCTATGTCAACCAGCATGGCATCTTGTTCCATGTGTAGCTCATCCCGAATCAGTAGCAACTGTACGAGCTCCTCATTCAGACCTGGAGTTATAGATAACATGAAGAATAGAGATTTATCACAATGATAAAGCATAATTTTATATTAAAACTACTGAAACTCTGGAAACACCACAATTCCCAGCTGACCATACTGCGTATTCGATTGTGAGCCTCACAATAGACATTAAATCTACATGAGATATTAAAGGTGACCGCCTCAAATTCCCATTATGGGTTCATAACATGACCATTGAAAACTTTATGACCAGTCCAACCACAGACCAATGCTCTCGGTGGCTTTATTATCACGTGCTTCAGCTATTGTTCCTTTAGCGCTGCCAGAAAATATGAACCATAAGCTAAAGCTATTTTCAAGGGGAAAGTCTGCTTTGTAAGTAAAAACAAGCTCGTGCTTTTGGACTCATGGGACTTTTTGGAACTTTTTTATGTAAGATGAGAGATTATTCATCCAGCAGTACTGGGATCAATGATGTATACAGTGGAGTAACAGTAAATGCTCAGGGGAAGCTATTAACTGGTACAGCTCTCTGAAGTGACTAACTTATATGTAAAAGTACTTTCACATCCACTAAAAAAGATAGGGGTCAGTATGTATGTGCATGTTTTTCCCCAGTTCGTCTCTTGCTCATTTCTGCAAGTGAAAGCAGAGGACTCTGTGTGCATTCTGTGTGTATGCGTGTGGTCAACTCACTTTCAATCTGGGAGTGCAGGTCATTTACTATAACCTGAAGCTGTCCCAGTGTCATGTCTCTCAAGTCGGTGGGCTTCAGGCTTCTTTTCATTAGACACTCGCTGATGTGAGGCATGTGTGGAAGCTGCCAAAATAGAAACACAGGTTTATGTGGGGGAGAAAAAATGAGAACAGAAAACCACAGTAGACAATGTGTTTTCCCTAATTGGATAATGAAACCTCATGATAATAATAACCAAAGCACAAAATGTTTAACTGAGTTCTTTACTTTTTTGATATTTATGTTTAACAAATATTTGAACGTTTTCAGACGTGTTAGAAAACAAACCAACAAAATGAACAGAAAACTGATGCACCTAATATTCCTAATATACAACATGCAGGACAAAAAGCTTCAAAAAGGTGTAGGCTGTAACTATACACTTATAATGCCGACCCTTTTAACCACACAGTCACAAGCATAAACCTAAAAACATATTGTCCTTCACACCATCCTTCCACTGTTAAGTGGCTGCTCCTAATTATCTGTTCTAATTATACTTTCCTTTAACTCTCATTTAAACATGTTAAATGTTGTACATGTTTTCAGTTCCTCACTGCAGCTTTTCTACACATTTATTTCCTCGACAGAAACGCAGGAAAAATGAACTGATTGTTTTCTGAACATAGAAATTCCTCTCCGATGATTTATTCATTTGCTGTCTTTTCGAACACTTTTGATAAATGATAACTTTTTGATAGCAGTAATAACAGATTTTTTTTATTTGTACATTATTTGATCCAACTCAACAGTTACCAGAACTTTGAATTTTAAGGCTTTAATCTTTAGAAAAGGTGTTTTGTGGGTTCTTGAAGTCCAGTATGAATATTGAATTGGTAATGGTTTTGTAAGTATTACCTAAAACTTTCATTGAATAGATTATATTAAAAAAAAAACAAAAAAAAACACATAAAAGATCTTTAACCCCAAAGAATTAAAACTGATTTTAACATTTTAGTTTTGATATAATTTAAATTTCAGCATAATTTCCCATGAGTTTCTTTAATTGATCACCAAAGATTATAAATTCAGTTTTACTAAAATTCTGTCAGTTTATACAGTAAGTTCACTGTGGAGACTTGTTTCTGCCACTTTAAAAAACATTCCTGATTGGCTAGAGGTAAGTCGAAATTTCGAGTTATGTCAAAATTTTGACTTAATGACTCAAAATTTCAAGGTATTTTCTCAGTTTTCTTATTCTTAATTTTCTTAGAAGTTTGAGTTGAAATTTTGAGATACCTAATTCAAAATTTTAACTTATTCATGGCAATTTTTTTTTCTCCAATGGTGCAAACAAGCTTCCATAGTTCACCGTGCATCCAAAAGTTGAATTCATTAGTTAAATCCTTAATCCTTAGATATTTGTTTAAAATGATTTAAGTCTTGCAACAAAAAGACTCTTTACTATTGTAACCTGAATGGCGTTTTATTTTTATCATATAGAACTCATGGACAAGAATAAACGGATAAAAATAAATCTATATTATATACTTGAGGCAACTGTTCTTGTGATTTGGCGCTATATAAATAAAATTAGGGGTTAGGGTTACTGCTAACCCACAGTGCCAGGAATCTGACTAGTAAATAAAATAATCAGCTGTTTTGACTGACTGACAATATCTGAATGGTTTCTGTTTGCAATCTGCAAAGAGACTGCATGCTTTTAGTTAAGGCAGCTTCCCAGGTTCCTGATTCCCTGGTGAAACAAAAGGATATATCTCCCTTTCTTTTTCCTTTGAGCAGCAGTAAAGTTAGGGGATTTCAAGTAGGTGCTGCTGTTTGTGCGCAAACAGGTTGACAGCATTTTATACAAATCAACAGCACATGAACTCAGTGACTCTGTGGAGTGCTCTCTCTCCAGGTGGGGCCAACAGTGAGATCACAGAGTTTTACTTCTCGGTGTCACCTCATGTCAGATTTACATTTACATCCCCTCTCTTTTATTGGAACTTTTTTATATTGCAAGTTAGCAAGAACTCATCTTGCTAACTTCTACAATAGTGTAAATATCTGGTATGTAATCAAAGACAAGGGTGGGGTTATGAGAAAGAGTGAGGAATTAGACATTCGTGCACATGTCTCCAAACAGTGCCTACACTATTACCTTTAATATGCAAGAATTTGTGTAGTGTTTTTATTTTGTTGTGCATGAATATTTCTTTAAACTTTCTCAGGTGCTTCTGCTGGTTTTGTGTATGTAATAATTACATGTGCCATTGGACTAGCACAGGTTCCTTCACATGCAGTAAAAGCACAAAGCATTACGTGTGCTAAGTGAGGCACACACGGGCAGATAACTTCCTTTCTGACTCGCCCTCTGTCAACAATCCTGTCAAACCAGTCTGCATTCTTTCTCTTTCCATCCAGCACCCATTTGCTCTGTCCCTCCCCACTTTTACCTCCGCTAAGACTGGAGGTAAAAGCTAACAGAATGTCCTCATGCTTTCTTTTTGTAAAGCATGCATGGGTGCTGTGCCAGCTCTTCTTGGTAGTCACATTTCACTTTCACATTAGTACTGATACGACTGTATTTGAGGCTGTCATGTGTTAGTTTCAGTTTCGGGAAATTAGCCATGTACAAGAAGGTGTGACATCAGAGTGACATAAGGAGAAATGTGATGTCAGCATACGTGGGTGATGGGAAAGGCTGGAGACTGGTGTTAGACCTGACTCAACTTCTGACGGCTGTGTGAGTTTCTGAGGTAGACTGGCCATAAGACTGGCAAGCTAATTTCCAGTGATGACTTTGTGTCATATGGAGGAACTGTAATGCTTTGTGAATGAAGTCAAGACAGAAACTAGAGGCGATTTTGCTTGAAATTTTAGGAAAACCCACCAACCAGCACACATTCAGTGCAAGCTCACTGGACTGGCCAAAGTTTCCATTCTTTTCTTTTGACCAGCAGTCCAGTTTAGCTGAAACTGAATTAAACTAACTACTTTCAACTATTATTACATTATTTTTAGCCAATATTTTAACTGTTTATCAGTAACCTAGCTTTACCTTTATCAGTAGCTTTAACTAATATTTTAACTGTTATGCATTATCATCAGTTTATCCACACATAACTATTAAATCATTATCATTCTTTAGCTAACTATTTCACCTGTTTATCCTTATATTTAAACTTTTTGTGCTACTTTAGGGAATTATTCTGACCCATTCTTATTTTGCAAAAAGCTAGTTTTCTTAGGCTGTCTTGGCTTTAAGGTTTTACACACAGACTGTGTATAAAACATAAATAATCTTTCTATAGTTTTAGGTTAGTGAAAACTGTGTACTGTGTACAATCACAGTAAAAAGAAAGTAGACTCTAAGGGTTTACATATCAGGGCATAGTAAAAAATGATCTAGACTTTACCAGGCTCGAAAATTATTTAAATACAACCTCAGATGAACAACAACATGACATATTACATCGTCATTATTTATTTAACAAAAACTGAGCCAAAATACAGAAGCAGTGTGTGAAAAACTAAGTACACCCTATGATTTAATCGCAGGTAGAACCACATTTAACCTGTTGAAGTAATTCTATTCTGTATGACTTTATCAGGCTCTCATGTTATTGTGGAGGAATTTTGGCACTCTTCTTTATGTTGCTTTAGCTTGTTGAGGTTTGCGGGCATTCATTTATGCACAGCTCTCTTAACGTCCTGCCACAGCATTTCAATCGGGTTGAGGTCTGGACTTTGACTGGGCCATTGCAGCACCTTGATTCTTTTCTTTTTCAGCCATTCTGTTGTAGATTTACTGCTGTGCTTGGGATCACTGTCCTTCCAACAGAATAAGCTTTAGCTGTTGTACAGATGGCATCACATTTGACTCTAGAATACGTTGGTATACAGAGGAGTTCACGGTGAACTCAATGAATGCAAGGTGCCCAGGTCCTGTGGCTTCAAAACAGACCCAACTTTGCAAACCTAAACTGTGCTGCCATGTTCTTTTTAAAGAGAAGAGCCTTTCTTCTGGCAACCCCTTCAAACAAGCCATACTTGTTCAGTCTATTTCTAATTGTACTGTCATGAACTTTATCATTAAACATGCTGACTGAGGCCTGTAGAGTCTGAGATGTAGCTCTGGGGTTTTTTGCACTTTCCCTGAGGATTGCATGGTTTGACTTTGGGGTGAATTTGCTGGGACATCCACTCCTGGGAATACTGGCAACTGTATTCAGTGTTTTCCACTTATCTTTCTCACTGTAGAATGATGGACTTCAGCTTGTTTGGAAATGACCTTATAACCGTGATTGATTGCTTCTGTAACATCATTGCTGGTGTCTTTCCTCCTTGGCATTGTGCTAACCCACATCTGAATGCTTCAGACCAGCAAACTGCCAAAACTTCTGCTCTTATAGAGGTGGTCACACTTGCTGATGATCAGTTAATCACGTGCATTTGATTAGCAGCACCTGGCTGCTACTTACCTTCTTAATTCCTGTGGAAGCAGTAAGGGTGTACTTTGTTTTTCACACACTGCTTTGGCATTTTGGCTCAGTTTTTCTTAAATAAATAATAACACAGTGTAATATGTCATGTTTGTTTATCACACGTTGTATTTATCTCATTTTAGGACCTGCTAAAGACCAGATTACTTTTGTTGTGTCCTGATATGTAAAACCTTAGAATTTAAAGAGCTTGTACTTTCTTCTTAGCGTGACTGTATCTTCACTGTCTTAGTTCACTAATATAAGCATTACACAAATTTGTAATCATACCTGGAAGGATGTTTTTTTTTAAACAAATTATAATTTTACATTTTTCAAATTAGTTGAGCCCTGCAGGTAAACCACTTGTGGTAAAAGTACTAATACTTTTGGGAATCACAGCTCAAGAGAACCACTTTACATTTGTAATAACTGCAGTTTAACAGATCTCTGGTGTTGTGGACAGCGCAGGACGCTGTAGCTTTAAAACATTTTAAAATTCACTGTGGGTTGTGTCCGCATGTGATGGTGATGTCTTCTGACTGCTGAGCACTGCTACATCCCTGAACACCAAAGTCGATGGTTTCTGGCATATGAATTATAGATGGACCTGGTCGAGCTGCCCTTCTCTTTTCTGAATAAGTAAAACAGTTCTGCCTTCAAGTGCGGGTGGAAATATAGTGTGCATCTGTGACACTGTGGATGTGTGAGTGTCCCTGGGCGTGTGTGCTCCTGAGGAGGCAGTGGGGCAGATATAAATGAATGAAATAATGATGAGCAGGGCTGTCATCACCATCCTCTCTTTAAGAGGAAGAGAGGAAACAGGGGAGGGGGTGGGAGGGCTTTGACTATTATTTGTTTCCACTACATCCTAGTGTACGCTACGTGAGAAGAATGCCACTAAAATGCTTTGTCTTTGATAGAAAGTGTAGTATTTCAGTTTCAATCCTACAGGCTACAAAACCCTCTTCCTTGATTATTAGCAAACAGTAAATGTTTCAGTCCTCAGGAACATCACCTAAACTGCTCATCTCAGAGGCCTTCACTCCAGGATAAATAAGATTATTTATGGCTGATATACTAAAGCATCTGGCATAAACAGACATACTGTAAACCTTTTCTGAACAAAGGTATAAAAGCTTCTAATTAACTAAAGTTATTTAGATGACATCGTGAGCTTCTTTCAGCTGCTGCCTTATTCACAAAGGGTTGTCACAGCGGATCCTCATATTTGATTTGGCGCAAACTTTTATGCGAGATGCCCTTTCTGACGCTTCCTGACAGTCCATCTTACAGACCTGCACTATCATTGGTGTAAACGATACAACTGAGAAATCAGCTGTTACATCCATACACTGTTGAAAATGGTCTTTTTTGGCCACTTGGGAGCACAGAAAACAAAGTGTAAACACATTGCTAACATCAGCCGGTTTAAAAAATTAACTGATTGCAATCAAGACAGTTTTAGTCTAATAATATCTGTATAAAGTTTAATCATCACTGGCTCTGGCCAGTTTGTTTAAAATGACTTTTGAAATGTCAAAGAAAATAAGAGTAACACCAACAAAAAGAAAGAAAGAAACAAAACAGGTGAACAGATTTCTGGTACTGACCAGGTCAGCCACTGGTGACTTTTTGCGATTCTGTTTCTCAACCTCCACCTGCATCTTGGCCATGGGCTTGGCCATAGCCAGGGCCAGTTTTGCCTCCGCCTGCAGCTTCTTCTGTCTACTCAAGAAGTCCATGTCCTCCAGAGACTCCGAGTCATCCTCTGTGGTGTCCCTGTCCGAGTAGGAGGAACTCTGCTTGGACTATAGGGAGGAGGTAAAGTGAAAGGAAAAAATTGGAAGAGAGAGCAAACAGAATCAGAAATTAGTGAGAAAATAATGCAAGGGTTATTAGGTCATATAAGAGAAAAGAAGAAAGAATGAGATGGGGACAGAGGAAGAAAACAGAGGCAAAAGGCTTAGTGTTTATGACTTCTTGGCATTTTGGTATGCAGGTTTTTACACTGATGGGAGCATTATTATATACATGACTGTGACATGAGGCGCTAATTTTATCTTTCTCCTTTTCATTTTGTTAAGTATGTCTCAGGTTAACGTGGCCAGCCATCCATGGCCTCAGCGAGCACATACCAAATTGCTTTTCACTGGAACCGTGAACTGGTTAACAGTGCAGAAAACATGAGCAAAGAAATTCACAAAGGACTTAAACTGCCAGTTATGCCTCTGATTCATATTGAACCCAGTATGCCTCCCACTTCACTGCTTTCACTCTTGATTTTCTATTGATACAATCTTTACACTTTGCTACTTTCACATCATCAGATTTTGTAGTAATTTCACTATTTAAGTCCTTTTCTTTCATTCTTGAATTCTGGGGAATAAGTCTGCATGGGCTTCAGAGTAAACGTGTGCATCTGTGCATACCATAGGGGACAGAGGTGTGTCCAGGCTAGTCTCCGTCTTGCTGTCATCTGCATCACTATCCTTATCGCTGCCACTATCATTGACAAAACAAATCTGTAGGTTCATGCCACTCTGCAGCCTGAAAGGAGATATGAAAACACAGAAAACACTAATACTTGCACAAAGCAGTTAAGAGTTGAGTTGGTTCACTTGTTAGTTGATTCTGCAGTGACTGGCTTGAACTTGGACCCCCACCAAAATATACGGCGATATCAACTGTACTGCTGGTCTTACAAAGACTGCTGTTGCCTAAGAGAGTGAATATGAACACGGTACTGTGATGTGTTAAAATACAGAAATACAAGAAAAGGAAAGAAAATCCCAATAAAAACAAGCAGCCTTCACCACCAGAGCAAAGTGCTAGCTGAGGATAAAATGAAAGAGGGCTCTTGTTTCTAATCATCTCCCTCTTTGTCTCCAGTGTGGATCGATCCAGGTGGCCTCCGATAGGTCTGCTGCAATCTGCCTGGGACCAGAGGGGGTGTGTTTTGTGCCATGGAAGAACAGAATATCGCTAGGTGTAGCTCCATCCCACCACGGATCAATAATCTGCTTATTCAATGGAGTAATTACAAACAGAGGTGATTGATTACATGGCATAGATCCAATCAGTCCCAATTAAAATAGGACCTGAGTGGACGATTGCTTTTTGAAAGAAGGAGAATCAAAATCTCTTGATGCATGCTCAATAATCCAGGTAAAAGAATCCCAAAAAGCTGAATCTGTTCATCTGGACGTAGCGTTTTTAGTGGGAGAAACGTTTCGTCAACTTATCCAAGTGACTTCTTCAGTCTCAGCTGACTGCAGGTTTCCCCAACCTTACAAACAGTACATTTGCATAATGACCAAAACCAGCACCACTGACTAACAATGGGCCATAAGGTCAGTTTCATGATCATTAGTATGCAAATTGTCATGACCATTGATTGGTCATGACAATTTGGGGAAGCCTGCAGTCAGCTGAGACTGAAGAAGTCACTTGGATAAGTTGACGAAATGTTTCTCCCACTAAAAACGCTACGTCCAGATGAACAGATTCAGCTTTTTGGG
>VUQS01048551.1:0-11103 GCA_015108495.1 Heterochromis multidens | reverse complement strand
CCTCACTGTCACCCAGCCGGCCTGTTTTCCTGCTGCTCGGGAAGTGCTGGGGGAGAGCTAACGGTGGCTAAGCTAGCTTGGCCCGCACCGACTACAGGGGCCTGGCTAGCTACGGGATTTTCTAAGGTGCGGAGCCGAGTTTCCAATTCACTGAGCCTGGCCTCCAGAGCTGCAAACAGGCTACATTTATTACAGGTATCATTATTACTAAAGGAGGCCGAGGCGTAACTAAACATCTTCCACACTGAGCAGGAAAGTGCAGGTGAAGAAGCCATGCTGCTAGTGACTCAGCTACGAGCTAAGCTAAGCTAGTGAATCCTTAAAGGCAAAATTAATAAATACTGTGACTAAAATCAGCAGGTGATTCAGCAGAGAGAGCTTTAGATAAAACACGTGAAAATTACACTATGAAATAAGTGTTTATCTAGTGGTTTTTAATTAAACAGGCTACAGAGATAAGCTACACAAACACCGCAGTGATGGAACAGGAAGTGAAGTCCTCCCTAAATCTGCCCATATGAATAAATATCAATATAGTATCAAAGAGTCACAGCTTTGCTCTGTTGCTTTTTCCTGAAATCCATGAAGGAAACAGAACCAAGTAGAAAGTACCAAGTTTAAAATGTTCTAGGTTCCGTGACTCCTTGAAATATCTGAAAACTCCATTTCCACCAAACTAAAAATGAAGCTCTTTTTTCATGAATCGATGAACTGTTTTCATTCCCACAGTTACATCCGCTGTTACTACTTTGCCGTGAAGACGCTGATCACCATCGGAGGACTGCCTGACCCCACCACCGTCTTTGAAATCTGCTTTCAGCTCATCAATTATTTCGTTGGCGTCTTTGCTTTCTCCATCATGATCGGTCAGGTCAGTAAACCACTGAACTTTTTACAGCTCTGCTTCTTTTTGGCAAAGTACTTTATCTGTGACCTAATGTGGCTCCACTCCCTGTGGTTTTTGGTGCAATTTGTCAGATGAGGGATGTAGTTGGAGCGGCGACTGCTGGTGAGAACTACTACCGAGCCTGTATGGACAGCACCGTTAAGTACATGACCTCCTACAACATCCCTCGAGAGGTCCAGAACCGCATCAAGACCTGGTACGACTATACCTGGGAGAGCCAGGGAATGCTGGGTAAGAAACAGAACATAAACATCTGAGAAAAACGTAAAGCCGATCCTTGTGTTTATGTGAAGGAAGTTCTGCTCGAGTCAGTGCAACATTTTTTACCCTCTTTTTTCCAGCCTATGATTTGGTTTGATGCACAATGCTTGTTTTGGTAAACTTCAAGTAAAGGTTTATACAGTCAGAATCTGCAATATAACCATAAACATCTATTGACTTTATGGGAGCATCACACAGACAGATAATTGCATTAAAAATGCTCCAAAAGGTACTAGCAGCCAAACACGGTCCAGAAGTCAAGTTCAGGGACTGATCAGATAGAAATTTTGTCTCTGAATGCCTCGTGTTGAGTTCATGGTGGCTCGTATTGTGGTGTCCTCTGCAGATGAGCAGGAGCTTCTTGTGCAGCTTCCTGCTAAGATGAGGCTGGACATCGCCGTGGATGTCAACTACTCCATCGTCAGTAAAGTCGCCCTGTTTCAGGTCAGAAACCAAGAAAACAACACAGAATAAAAACTATTATATCTACTGTTTACTAAAAAAAACCAGAACTGACGTATGAAGTTATTTAGATTTTTTAATATAAATTAATAAATAAATGTTTGCATGTGTGTGTGTCTCAGGGCTGTGACAGGCAGATGGTGTTCGACATGCTAACGAGGCTCAAGTCTGTTGTGTACCTGCCCGGAGACTTTGTGTGTAAAAAGGTAAGAACACACCTGCCGGGTCGTCGGAGGTGTTAGTGAGCTGCAGCTGGTAGTGACGTGCACACCATGTGTGTATGTGTGTTACAGGGGGAGATTGGCAGGGAGATGTACATCATCAAGCAGGGTGAGGTTCAGGTGGTGGGCGGTCCCGACCTGCAGACAGTGTTTGTCACCATCAGAGCCGGCTCGGTGTTTGGAGAGATCAGGTCAGAGCTGCTTCCTGTCATCCTATTAGCCAATTAAAAAGCTGCATGTGAGCCTATGTGGCAGCTGCAAATAAATATGCTGGATTGTTCTCAGGATGTCAGTCTGGGAAATGCTCCAGACTGAAATATATCCTAAATATATTATCATACTGTGACCATGTCTTGTTAAAGTTAACATAAAGTGATGAAAATGCAGAGGATCTTCTTGTAGAAAAGAATTTCTTGCCATTGATGGATGGAGCATTAAATGTACCCAGCTGTGTGTTAAATATTTCAGAGCAGTGATATCATGCCTTCAGTTTAGTTTTTTGTGACTAATAATCATAATAAATGAGTTATTTTGATTTCACAAACTGACAGCTCTCTGTCATCTCTGATTGGTTAGTCTGCTGGCGGGAGGTGGAGGAAACCGGCGCACAGCCAACGTTAAGGCTCATGGATTCGCCAACCTGTTCATCCTGGATAAGAAGGACCTGGCAGAGATCCTGGTGCATTACCCCGAGTCTGAAAAACTCCTGCGCAAGAAGGCCAAGTAAGACCGAGACCCGGTCAGAGCGGAACAGGGTTTAGTAGTTCTAACCCAGATCCAAGTCCTTTTACACTGAATTACAACATTTAAACACAACCAGCTTGTCTTTGATCAGGAGTTCAGCGTTATTAATCTAGCGTCATGAAATGGGAGCAACAAAGAACCTCAGACCAACCCCAACTGGAACTTTCTAGTTTATGACTGCATCATAACCCCAAAAAAACTTCTTGGCATTTTTTAAAGCATATTGTCGTGATTTATTGGACAGTTAAGGTGGAGACTAACAGGAAACATAAGGAAAGAGAGCATCATCAAGTCAAACCAGCGCCTCTGCTGCTCACTACTGCTGTAGGACTTTTTGGACCATGTTGGTTGTGTCCAAACCGCGGGCATTGGGTCTATAGAAAGACAGCGGGGTTATTGTTCGTGTCCCGTTCCACAATAGGACCATTGTTATTAATATTATTTAACTAATAAATACTGATTCACTACATTCATGTTCTTGAAACAACAATAATGAAAAAGAGGTTTCTGTAAAGATTCAAATGAAACACTTGCGTGCTACCACAGTTAAATGAATACCTGAACAGAGATTTATACATTACCATCTGAATTCCTGCTAAAATCACACAACTGATATCACAGACCACAAACAATTCACCAGAGCCCTGCTGGAGGTAGAACCATGATGTCACTAAAGGGATTCTGGATTCCCTCCAGCAGCATCACATACTCATAAGAACAATAGGTTAATAGGAGGCTGATTGTTTCTGCCGCTTCCTTGGCTCACCGTCATCTCCATCCTCCTCCTCCTGCACCTGCTCCTCCTCCTCCTCTGTCTGATCTCTTCTGTCCAGGAGAGGATTAGACTCTAATCAGCTCACAGCGGTTGTTCTAGTTTGTGTTTGAGAATCGGGTCAGATCAGTGCCGTGATCCACCTTCCTTTATCTGTTCAGTCAGACCATGGTGCTGCAGCAGACCGGCTGGAGCTGCAGCAGCCTCTGGAGCTGCTGGAGGTTCGACCTCAGCAGTTAGGAGATGTAATGTTTGAAAGCGAGGTTTTCGGTGTGCTCATGTGGACTGCTGCTGTGTGTTTGTGTTTGTGCAGAAAGATGCTGACGAAGGACAAGAAGCCAGACGAGAAGGAGGCAAGTAAAGGGGCGGTGGCAGTCATCCCGCCGCGACCGGACACACCGAAAATGTTCAAGGCTGCCCTGAAGGTGACTGAGCAGGCGGGCATCGAGGGAACCTTCACCAAGCTGAAGAAGGCCTACAGACCGTCTGAGGCAAGTGAGGCACAGGTACGTCAGCATCAGCACTCAACATCTGTGCAGCTGCAAGGAAGGAAGGAAGGAGGGAAGGAAGGCTAGTTAGATAAAAATAAAGTGAGGACGAACATGAAAGAGACTCAAAAGTTCTATTCAGTTTTTATTCTTGGACTTCAGTTCTTCTTTATCTGATACTGGGCCTCAGTGAAGCCCCTCACTTCATTCTCTGTCTGTAACAAGCTGTTTTAGCTCCTCCCCTTTAAGCCAACTTTCTGTTCAAACAGAAGGTTTGAACGGCAGGTGGGAGGAAGGAACAATGCAAGGAAGGAAAAAGAAAGAAAGACAGAAAGAAAGGAATGAAGAGTGGAAGGAGGAAATAAAGCAAACAAGCAAAAAGAAAAGGAGGAAGGAAAGAAGGAAGGAAGGGAGAGAGAAAGGAAGAAATAAAGCAAACAAGCAAGAAAGAAAAGAAGGAAGGAAGGAAGAAAAGAATGAAAGGAGAGAGGAAAGGTGGAAGGCAAGAAGGAAGGAAGGGAGAGAGAAAGGAAGGAAGGAAGGGAGAGAGGAAAGAAGGAAAGAAGTGGCAGAGGAAGGAAGGAAGTAAAGTAAGAAAGACTTTAAAGGGAAGAAAGATGTGAAGGAAAAGAAAACAGAAGGGATGAAAAATAAACCGTGCACTCAAAGACATGAAGGCAGGAAGAAAAGGACAGAAAGGAAAGAAAGAAAAAAGAGGAGAAGCTGTTGGCTGTTAGAAACCAAAAACCAAGGGAAGATCTTAATTTTTTAATGAAATCTCGTCACACTCTTGACACAAAGTACCTTCAGTAGCAGAAAAGTAGGACGTCCAGAAGGATGTCCTCATTTCATCCTCCGTCTTTCTTCCCATTCTTTATTCTTTGCTCTTCAGGCTCCTCCCTCCATTTCTCCAGTCCCGCCTCCGTCCCCGATGCACCGGCGCTCTCCAGTACCTCTGAGTCCGGCTCCGGACGACGGAGAGGAAACGGTGGCAGAGACGGCTGACAGCTCAGTCGTCATCAGGATGACGCCACAGCACAAGGGGGAGGAGCTTCTCACCGTGGAGGTGAAGGCAGGGGAGCAGGAGGGGGAGGGAGAGGGGGAGAAGGAGAAGGAAGAGGAGGAGGAAGAGGAAGAGAAGGAGGACGAGAAGAAGGAGGAGGAGGAGACATCAAAGGAGTGAGCTGACAGCAAGCTGCTGTCCTCCACCTGCTCCAAGGAGGAAACAGGACACTTTCAAGTGCTTCTTCTTCTGTGATGGATTTTATTGTCACAGTAAAACACATTTTCATCTACTACTGTCACATGACAGGAAGGAAAGAAGAATGGAAGAAGAAAGAAATGCTTAAAGGAGAAGAAGCAGGAAATAAATCAAGGAGGGAAAGAAGGAAGAAAAGAAGGAAAGAAAGAAAGAAAGACAATTCTTTATTTTCTTCCTTCTTTTTGTTGTCCTCCCATCATTTTTAATTTAGGGTTTTTTTTCAGGTCTGTGAGTTTCAGAAAACTTTGATCTCAGGGAGGTTACTTTCAGGGTCCAGTACCGTCTTTGGCCACACAAGCTGACTGACATGTATCAGCCATTAGAACCCAGAGGGGCGCTGTTTCACCACGCAAAAGAGGTCAAGAAGCGTATCTGTAATAGAAACAGTTAAAGAAGCTAATTTTCCCAGAATCCCCTGCTTCTGTCCTGCAGCTTCTCAGCCACTGATTGCCTGTGGCCTTCACTCAGCTGATTTTAGAGGCATGTGTGGGGACCCTAAAAGGGAGCAGCTGAAAGAAGTAGAAAAAGAAAGGTGTGACCTGCGTCTTCTTCATGTAAAGAGAGACTGAACATGTATTTGTCACATGTTAGAGATCTAACAGCCACTGATTGATTTTCCACCGAGAGCTGCTCAATAACACCGTCTGACATCAGCTGAGCTCTGAGGACGTCCAATGATTTTAGCCGGCAGCTTCCAGGTCATTCAAGGTCACCTGGGGGTCAGGATGATGGCTCAGGGTTAGGGGGTCTGTTTGGACCTACTCATGCATGAGTACTTCATTAGCATGCAGAGTTTGGTTGCACAGTAGCACAAGTACAGCATGTATACTTTTATATTTTGAAATGTTGCTTTTCCTGTAAAACAATAAAAATATCATAGTTAGGAACGAATTCTTCACTGTTTGATTTTAACTTGTCATAAACCTATGGAAGCTTATCTCTAAAAAAAAAAAAAAAATTACCATCCATAAGGCAAAATTTTAACTTAATAACTCAAAATTCCAAGTTATTTTCTCAATTTTGACTAATTTTGACTTTGACTAATTTATCTAAGTTTGACTTAGATAGTCAAAATTTTGAGATGCCTAACCTGAAATTTTGACTTATGGATGCCAAAAAGTGTTTTTTTTTTTTCAGTGGCGGAAACAAGCTTCCATACATAACACAACCCACACATAACAAAATACAATGAAAGCAATAAAAAAAAGGAAAAAACTGAAGCATGAGGTGAGCTTTAAAGTGGACATGAAACACTAGCTATCAAACATCGGAGAACCACTAACTGCTAAAGAGACAGAGAGTGAAAGTGGACAGTATATCCTTGGTTTTTTTTAAACATAAACTCATTGTTGCAGCCAACGGCAGTACAAAAGTGACCCCCTTAGACTGCTTTTTAGTTTTAGTGTCCTTGTTTTCCTCTGCATTATCAGTTCTGTCACTACTTAGCTAACATAATCTAATTATAGTCTATTAGCACCAACCAACCAACCAACCAACCAACCCAGTGATGTCACGTTCTGTACTGGCACAAGGTGGCGCTAAACATGCTCTAAAAATTTTAACTTTAAATACTTGTTTCTTAAATCCAGTTTCCATTTTAACTGTAGCTGCTAGAGGGCGCTGCTGAGCTTTCTGATAAAGTAAAGAGCTGCAGGGAGTAACGTGAGCCTCCTAGGCACAGAGTGTGTGTTTATATAGGACAGGAAAAGCTTCAGGAAGCACAGGAAGCTGTCATTGTGTTGGCCCGAGCTGTAGAAAAGGCGGGAAAACAGAAACAATGCAGCACAGGAAGCTTCATGATTACTGCTGATTACTGAGAGTAGAAGAAGAAATGTGTAACACTGCTGCTTTGATTCAAAATTAAGATTTTATCATATTTCTACTGAAGCAGTGACATCACTGTAAGACGTAAGATGTGTTTTAGAGACAGACTGCTAGTAACAAAGTGCCTAAAGATACAATTAAAAATTGGTTCTTTGCTAAGTTTTTTGTTCTGTGTAGACACAACACTGGTCCATACCTTGAGTTAGGTGCCTTTTTTATGCTTGAATGATTCATAGCTCAGGGTTAAGTGGCTTAAACAAACAAAACAAACATTCCTCTGAAAATGGAAAAAAGTCTTTCTCCAGAGAGCCTGTAGAACTACACTACATTGCCAAAAGTATTCGCTCGTCTGCCTTCACACACACATGAACTTGAGTGACATTCCATTCTTAATCCATAGGGTTTAATATGATGTCGGCCCAGCCTCTATGACAGCTTAAACTCTGGGAAGGCTTTCCACAAGGTTTAGGAGTGTGTTTATGGGAATTTTTGACCATTCTTTTAGAATCACATTTGTGAGGTCAGACACTGATGTTGGACGAGAAGCCCTGGCTCGAAGTCTCCATTCTAATTCATCCCAAAGGTGTTCTGTCGGGTTGAGGTCAGAACTCTGCAGGCCAGTCAAGTTCTTCCACACCAAACTCTCTCATCCATGTCTTTATGGACCTTGCTTTGTGCACTGGTGCACAGTAATGTTGGAACAGGAACGGGCCATCCCCAAACTGTTCCCACAAAGTTAGGAGAATGAAATTGTCCAAAATGTCTTGGTATGCTGAAGGATTAAGAGTTCCTTTCACTGGAACTAAGGGGCTGAGCCCAACTCCTGGAAAACAACCCCACACTTGGTAATATAAGGCTTGGATGCAGCTGCTCGGCCATGGAAACCCATTCCATGAAGCTCTCTACACACTGTTCTTGAGCTAATCTGAAGGCCACATGAAGTTTGGAGGTCTGTAGATATTGACTCTGCAGTAAGTTGGCAACGTCTGCACCCAATGCGCTTCAGCATCCACTGACCCCACTCTGTGATTTTACGTGGCCTACCACTTCGTGGCTGAGTTGCTGCTGTTCCCAGGTGCTTCCACTTTGTTATAATACAGTTGGCTGTGGAATATTTAGTAGCGAGGAAATTTCACAACTGGGCTTGTTGCACAGGTGGCATCCTATCACGGTACCACGCTGGAATTCACTGAAAGCGACCCATTCTTTCACAAATGTTTGTAGAAGCAGTCTACATGACTAGGTGCTTGATTTTATACATCTGTGGCCATGGAAGTGATTGGAACACCTGAATTCAATGATTTGGATGGGTGAGTGAATACTTTTGGCAATATAGTGTGTGTATATACAGTGGTGTGAAAAAGTATCTGTCCCCTTCCTGACTTCTTAGTTACTTTCTCACACAGGGCCAGGTAGGTTTGGATAAATGAAATCATCACTTAAAAACTGCATTTTGTATTTACTCAGGTTATCTTTGTCTAATATGAAAATTTGTTTGATGATCTGAAACATGTAAGTGTGACGAACATGCAACAAACCGAAGAGGGCAAATACTTTTTCACACCACTGTACATATATATCTATATATATATAAAAGTCCCCACTCGCCCTGTGGATGGTCTTTGTTTGTCCTTTAAGCTAAAAAAAGAATGATAAAACGCTTTGAGTGAGTTAGTACAAAGTTTTAATTGTGCTTTGATTAAAATAAAATTATCAGCCTTTGGAGGGATCGCACCATCGTTTTCCAGGTGTGAAACTTCCAGTCAAATCCTGAAATTTTAGACTGCACTTAATATCTCTGCAGCATTTCTCTGATTTCTAAGTAGATTTTTGGAGGTTCACGATGGACATCAGAGAGAAGATAATCACAGGAAGTGGAAAGGACTCTCAGTCCAAACACATGTGGTTCATGTGTTCAGCTCTGACTGAGTAAAGGCTTCATAATCTCAGAGAATATTGCATTTTTCTCAGAGCAGCCCCTCTCCAGAGGCCTAGTGTGAGGTGACCGGGTGTCCTTTCATGTTTATCCTCATCCTGCTGCACAATATGTTTGGCTTTAGTGTTTGAGAGTCAGCCCTATAAGACACACACAGTTTCTTAGGCCTCCTGCATGCACATCACCAATTTTTTCCAAGAAGCCCGAGATGGAAAATCACCAGAAAGTCTCAAGCCACACAGATGTTTGTGGAATATGATGCAATTTCCAACACCAGTAAAATTAAATGCAGCAGCAACACAGACTGGGAAACTTCCAGTGACTGGATGAAACTGGTAGAAGGTGATTCTCAGACATTTTTTTCATGTTTTCTTCAGTTTTTGGTGAATCTCAAAGAAGGTCAGAAAGAGATATCCCCGATGATGGATGCTTCTCCACTGAGAGCTGAATGATTTTTACACAAAGCAGCGACTGAAATATTTGCTGACAACAAGGTTAAATGTTAGTGGGATAAAAACAGAGAATATTAGGGAGTAAGAGCTGTCACACTGGTGCAGTGGTTAAATTTGCTGCCTCAAACCTCCTGTGTGGTGTTTGCATCTTCTCCCTTGCCCGTGTAAGTTGTTAAATAAACTGGCGGTTCTAACTTGGTCCCCGTGTGACCTGAAGCTGGATGAGGAAAACATGTCCCACAGTCTGTTTGTTGGGATCTGCTCACCCTACCTGGTGTATAAATGTGCACTCATCTTTCTAATGAGAGGTTTTGCTGTGATGTCTTCCCCTCTATGTGCTGACAGTATGCTCACATCCTCCAGCTGAGGAAGTCTTGCTTCATCAAACGTGTGCTGACAGTAAACGTTTCTCCCACAGGTATAAATGAACTTCAGTCACTGTTTCCAACACATTTCTTGGTGTTAACCCCTCAATTTGTTGAGGTGTCAGTAGAGGCTTTAGGAGTGCGATTACCTGACTCTCTCCTGATGATGCTCTGTGTTTTGGCTCTATGAGGACAGTGCAGCTGCTTGTTTCAGTGCAGAGACATGATGTGTTTCCTTGTCTGGGGTTTAAATATGAAGTTCTGTGTGAGATTAGTACCTCAGGGAATGGCTGGTTATCAAAGTATATGAAATGATGTGCAGCTCTGCACACAGGATGAGAGAGACGCTGTGGAGGTGATTTCCCTTTTCCTGCATGAACAGAAGGTGGCATGTGCAGATATTCAGAATGTGCCTGCTTTAATTTGAACATTCACCTGTTCTTATTTATATTAACTTGATGATATCTGCATGAGGGCAAACCTGGTCTCCTCATAAATACCATGGCAACACTGAGCCAGATGAACAGTACCATGTAGTGAGCCTTTGCAGGGGTGATTCCAGCATTTTTTAAGTAGGTAAATGGGGTGGCACCGGGGGTCGGGGTGAGATGCCGCCCTGTCTCCATAAACATGCATTATGAGACGTGGCTGCACCATCACAAGATTCAGCTGTGAAGTCTGAAGTCTCTGAAGTTTTCTTTCACTGAGTAAGAAAAATGAAGAACGTCTCACACACACTTTTACCTTTGCAAAGTAAAGAAGTCAGGGACGCATGGGCACATTTTAAAACTTATATTTTTTTTGTTTTGGATCTACAGTGGTGTGAAAAAGTATTTGCCCCCTTCCTAATTTCTTAGTTTTTTGCATATTTGTCCCAATTACATGTTTCAGATCATCAAACAAATTTTCATATTAGACAAAGATAACCTGAGTAAATACAAAATGCAGTTTTTAAATGATGATTTCATTTATTAAGGGAAAAAGGTTTTCCACACCTAACTGGCCCTGTGTGAAAAAGTATTTTCCCCCTCTTGTTAAATCATCAATTAACTGTGATTAACCACATTTTTTGGAAAGCTGAGTTCAGTTTCACTAGCTACACCCAGGCCTGATTACTGCCAGACCTGCTGAATCACTTAAACAGAACCTGTCTGACAAAGTGAAGCAGGCTAAAAGATCTCAAAAAGTAACACATCATGTCACGATCTAAAGAAACAGCTGAGAAACAAAGTCATTGACATCTATCAGTCTAGAAAGGGTTACAAAGCGATTTCTAAGGCTTTGGGACTCCAGTGAATCATGGTAAAAGCCATTATCCACAAATGGAGAAAACATGGAACAGTGGTGAACCTTCCCAGGAGCGGCCGGCCTACCAAAATTACTCCAAGAGCGCATCAACGACTCATCCAG
>VUQS01048545.1:0-11531 GCA_015108495.1 Heterochromis multidens | reverse complement strand
TGTTAGCTATATTAGAGCAAACTACACTAGTTTATATAATGCACTATAATGCTATCATTGGATGATGATTATGCTCCCAGTTTTTTAGCACAATATCGTGTTCATATTGATCATTATACACTGAAGTATCATTAACAGCTCAGTCCAGTGTGCAGGCATGATTAACAAATGCCATACTAATGGTAAATGGTAAATGGACTGGTTCTTATATAGTGCTTTTCTACTCTACTTGAAGCACTTTTTACACCATGTCTCATTCACACACACACTTTTTTCTACATCTAAGTGCATCCTATCTAACATTCACACTCCGATGGATGCATCGGGAGCAACTCAGGGTTCAGTATCTTGCCAAGGATACTTTGGCACACAGACTGGAGCAGCCAGGGATCGAACCACCAACCTTCCAATTAGTAGATGGCCTGCTCTACTTCCTGAGCCACGTCATGTCACAGTTGCAACTGTTGTTTACTGCTGCTCAGCGCACGCAACAGCACAACTGGCTCACATGTTTCCCAGTTCAGCTACTGATTGGCTGATTGCAGAATTCTCTCATAAACACTAACAAACGAGTAGCTACAATGTTAAAGTTAATTTATCGTTATTGTTGTGTTATAACCAGAGTATTTTGAGACAACAGTTTAATTGTTTTTTGTGAACAGTCACACTTTGTCCCTGCTACTGACTGCTGTAGCAGAATTTTCTCATGCTGTGTAAAATTTTAAAAAATATATATATATATCAGATCAAATTTGACACTGACTGTTGTTAGAAAAGCAGATCCAGACTTCAGTTTTTTTTTTATTCGGTGTGCTTTAGTTGGTAATATGTGGGGAAAAAAAAACATCCAAACTCCTGAAATGACTTTGAACTCCATCAGTTTTCGGAGATAGCCTCTCAAATGTTTCATTTCCTGCTTGAGAGGAATTGGAAATCCACGGCTTCTATCACACTTTCATTACACAAACGCTGCATGTTTCCCATCACTTGAGCACTCTTATGCTGGTGCCTGGTGCTCTGATGATATCTCTTTGCATATTTTTTTTAATCCATCCACCCTTTATCAACGCACACCTGGAAATGGTGTTATTCAAGGTGAAGCTAAAATGTGAGGAAAGGACTGAAACATATAAAGCATGAAATTATATTGGCTTTGCCTCTGTATTGATTTTATTGCTATTATAACTAGTGGGTGTTTATAAAGTTGTATTTAATCAGTCTGCTTCCTGTCAGTTTGTATCTGGGTTTCCAGCATGTTTAACTCATCGCAGCCAGGTTTTGTCTGACCTTGACTGTGACAGGAAATGCTGAGGTGATTACAGCTTCAATAAGCACAGAGATAAGAAGCAACAGGAGCAAGCCGCCCTTTTTTTCAGGAGCTCCTTCTCAGCGCCACCGCTCCTCGGCTCCTATTTACAAAGAGGCTGAATTATAGGTCTGCTCAGTTTGTGTTGTTAGTTTCCTGAAACCCATTAGCCAAGTGAGAGAACAGTTGTACTCCCCTGCGCCTACTGTGGCACTAATGTGGAGCTGAAAATGAACAGATTGGTTTGGTTTCCTCTGGTCTCATTTGTCCTCTCTCAAAATCTCTAATGTATTTTATTGCTGTCTAAGAGCTCTGCTGTCCATTAGTGCTCAGGTTCTAGCAGTCATAAGGACAAAGCTAATGAGGAATGAATTCAATGTGCTGCTACCTGCCACTTTGTCCCTGTCCAACTGTATTGTTCTGCAGTGATAAATATTCCCACCATCACAGAATTTATATACTTTATATATTTTAAGCCATGCTGGCTCCGGTGTCAGTGGTCTAGACTAAAGTATCTCAATAACTGAAGCTACACCAATGTAAGTGGAAGTGTACGCTGTAACAGCGTAAGCTGGTAAAAATAAGGACATTGAAGAGTTCAGCTTGGACCTTTTAAAAACTCCATATTTTGTGGTGTTTTGTAGACTGGTTCCCAGGCTTCATTTGACACACCCACCAACGTACCCATGAAGTCCAGTCAGACAGGCTGAGATCAGTACTACTTTCAGATTATCATTATCAGTTATGGTTATCCATGGCTTCAATAATTTGTCCTCCTTCAGTTCCTACTTCATAATGCCATACTCTCTATATATTAGTGAGCAACAGAAACTAAATTCATTTACCTGTACTGCCAGGTACAATTTCAACAGCTAGCCATACCTTTAGCTAATAATTTCCAACTTTTTCTTCACAGTTTTAGTTATTTCAGCTGTTTTTCTGGTAGGTTAGTCAACAGGTTCATTAATATATGAGTACTTTTAGCAAACAGTTTAAAAGGTAGGTAGAGATCAAGCTGCCCAGCAATATAGAAGTAATTAAAATCATCAACAGCTGCAGCACTAAAGTGATATCCACATGAACAGATCAGTAATTATGATCCAATAATGTCATGTATGTGATTCTGTAAAGAATCTGTGAGTAAATTTACTTTAGGTGCTTTGATTATAACTTGTGCAGTATTACGGTACTTAAGAATGATTGCAACTTTTTACTTTTTAAGTAAAACTTCTAAATGCATTTTTTTATTTTTTATTTTATTTTTTCACAATTTCCCCACACAAAATTATGTTTAAAGTCTTGTGCAGCTCCACTTTTCACATAGTACATTTGTAATATGTATGGCTGCACATGAGCCTGAAAATCATGCCCAGTGTTTTCTACACTGATTTTATTTATGATTAAATATTCCGATTTTCTACTGTTCCACATCTTCAGCGCTCTGTTTAGTTTTGACAAAAAGGCTTTGCATAGTTGATTTGATTTGGAAAACCTCCTGGATTTTGAACATAAATGTTGGCAGGTTTGCTTGTGCTTTTACTTCCTGTCTTTATCTTCCCTCCTCTGTGATTGCCTGCCCCACTTGTGCCCTTTTGTCACCTGTGTTTCATTGTGTAATCAGTCCTCTGTGAATATGTATCGTTTCATTCTTCCCTTTTTCATCTTCCCCCTTTAGTTTTACTCCTGTGCACTTTGTGTTTTTGCCAATCAAGGCTTTTTTTTTTGTTGCTATTACTCCACCTGCCCCAGCACCCTGCGTTTTGATCCTTTCTTTAATCCAACAATTATTAGATATGTCTATTAGACATTAGAAATAATTATAATCTAGTGATTTCCAACCAGAGGTTCAAGTACACCAGGGGCTACTTCTGTAGTAGCTCAACTAATCTGAAAAAAAAGGAAATT
This sequence comes from Heterochromis multidens, assembly GCA_015108495.1. NCBI lineage: Eukaryota > Metazoa > Chordata > Actinopteri > Cichliformes > Cichlidae > Heterochromis > Heterochromis multidens. The sequence continues at coordinate 8,320 of VUQS01048545.1, read as the reverse complement.
TTAGCTTAATTAAAGATTTGAGTGGATCTGAGGTTTGTGCAGGAAGCTTAACACTTTATTAAAACCAGTGGGTGAGCTGTTGTGTGATGACTGTCATTACTAGCCAGGATGAGCAGTCACCTTTGTAATTCCCTGACTTTTCATCTAGGATCATCCTCAGGGTGAAACTTCAGTGACCTGTTTTCAAACTGCAGTTTCAAACTGTAGTACTGCTAAGTAAATGAAACTAAGATGGTAAACCTGATAATCATTTTCATAGCTGTAGACTATCTTGTCTCACTAATGTTTTGCTTTCATCTAGTGATTTTTTTTTTTGTTTCGCAATGCCGTGCACTTAAAACTGTTTTGCCTATGGACAGAAAGTGAGCAATTAAATAAAGAAAACAGACTCAAAAATGTGTCCTATCTCCCAGTGCATGTGATATTTTGAGGTCTTTGCTGCTGTCTTATTGGTTTAGTTTAGACTCAGAAGTGTCCAGATGAAACTCTCTGTGCCAGAGCACTGGGGTCCTCCAGGGGTCGGACTCTCTCTGCTTGCATTCTGCTGGTTATTTAGCTGCTGGGCTTTTGATTTCTCATTGTGCCTACATCACCGCTCAGCCACATTTCAACTGCTAACCTTCAACACCCCCGACTAGCCCTGTCACATCGTTTGGGCTTCCTGCTGAAGCAGGAGATGGCTCTTTGACTGTGTAGCTCCGGTGGATAAACACAGGCGAGAATGAGCATGCTCAGACTGTGTGTTTCTTACATTAAGCACAAAATCAAGGATGGCATTATGTTGTTGTCTCTATAAAAAAAAAGTAGGGCTCCTGACTCACTGTCTTCATAACTGATTGACGAATGATGTTGAACAGTTGGACTGTCAGCGTTACTGGCCATCAGTTGTTTTGTTTCAGCACAGCAAATTATCCATTCATTGTTTTTATTTTTCATTCCCAGTTATGGTGGGCACATAATGGCTACACTGACAAACACATTAACAGTGAATTCCCACACACATTGCACAGATTTGATTACAACCCGGGTATGCTGGAAATCAATGAGGCAGGGAGCCAGGCTGGTTGGCTGACAGGACGAGTGGTGGGTATTGCTGCTAATTAAAGCCAGGGTGGAGCCCCGGAGAGGTTGCCAGGGTGGCACAGAAGGGGGAAAAAAAAATCCACAGCTTTGTGAGTACATGTGGCCTAAACCTGCTATAAATCTGTGTGAGATGAGGTACAATATGAAGGAATTCTTGCTGGTTTGTGTTCTCTGCTGGGACACTGTTTGTATTTTCTGTTATTATTCTATGTATTCTTCTTTCTGACAAATTGCTGTTTTGTTTTGTTTTTGTGTTAGTGTGTGTGTGTTTCCTGAAATTGTGCCCCCAAAGATGAAAACTGAGATTCCCAGTAGGTTTACAGGCTGCTGTTATCATCTTCAAAAGAACTCTCAAAACACCTGCTGGGTCAACTTTGAGTTTGAGTCAAATATAAATTTGATGAAGTGCTTTATAGACGAGCGCTGACTTCCAAAACCGGCTGAAGGACAGAATTGTTATGTAGTCACTACTTACAGCCTCTTCGGTTTGCAGTGCCACGACTGGAGGCTACAATAGGACCTTATCAGCGGCTATAGACCTTCTTCCTCCTCCTATCAGGACCAAACACTGCCAACCTCGGTGTGGGATTAACTCTTACTCGTACTTATGGGAGAGGAGAACTGCTCATGAATGCCTAAAAAGACTTCAGAACAATCGTGCCAGAGAATACTAAAGAGTCTTTGGTCTCAAAGGGAAAGAAATGTAATTTTAACCGTTCAACAAATACTTTTAGAGTCATTGAAAATGAATCAGACGTGCATGGCTGAATCCGAGTGGTGCAGTTGTTAGGTTTTAAAATGAAATACCTTTTTCCCAGTGTGGTGACATGGAGCAAAACCTGAACTTTAAGGCATATTGACACAGGCAGGAAAGAAGTGTATTGATGAATAATGAGTGCCCCCTGCTGGTCAACAACAAAACTGCAACAAAAGCAGAAAAAACATCTCACATTGTGGGTGTTTTTATCCAACGTATCACACCATTTTAAGCATGTGGCGCAAAGTGATAATTAAACCAGCAGTGCTTATCAGTCTGAAATAGCAAACAGAATGCATATGTGACAATGTAATGGCTTTTTGTTTTGTTTTCCAGCTATGCCAGCTGACAGTGCTGTAGACAGGGTGCCAGGCACTCATCCTCTTCACACTGGTCTGATCCTGGGTATCTTGCTGGTGATGCTCATCATGATTGCCGGCGTGCTAATCACAGTCTACATCTACCATCACCCGACCTCTGCAGCCAGCCTCTTCCTTATCGAGGTGAGCAGCAACACCAGAGGGAAAGACAGCTCACCCTTGATCTTGGAGACAAAATTAGTTGACAAAAATATTTTGTAATGTGGTGCATTTAGATCTGAAGGTAGAACGTTTATTATGGGTATAGTGTTTCTGACATCAGAGGGCTGATTATCAGTCTTAAACCTTTGTCATGTAGCATATTGTAGATGTTAAAATGATTATTTTTTAAAGCATTTTAAGGACTTCTTGTTAAATCTGGTTCAAACGTGTCATATATATTTTTATGAGGAAGCTTTTGAAGAAACACAAATTAAGGAAGAAAAATATTTGTGAATTATTTATTATATTTTCCCATATTATTCTTAATATCTTTTTTTCTTTGCTAGGGAGAAGTGTATTCATTTTCTTTTTATGAGAATCAAACCAGTTAACATTCATAGGTGCTCTCAATAACCTGAATAAATCTAATTTCTGAAAAATGCAGACAGCCATCATTTGAATGTGATTGTGAAGTCAGGAATGTGTGAAACCCATATAGTTTGAAGGCAATATAAACCCTGGCAACCGCCAGGAAAAGTGTATATTCAGTTGGCGAGTGGTTTTTGGAGGTTAGTGGCAGTTGCAAGGTGAAATTGGTCGCAAAGAGGTATATGGTGCTGCACTGAAAACCGCTTTGCAATTGCTTTGGTTGCTAGCAGGTTCCTTTGGTTGCCCATAGCTTGCATGGAAGACACCGATTTGGCTGCAAACACTAACAAATTACTCACCAAGTATTAGTGAAAATGTGAAAAGTGCAACACAAACCAGAAACATTTGCCTTCAAAGTAAAAGTTGCACCTTTTGAAATGTGTCGGTTGCAGTAGCAAGCACAGCTTTTACTTTGAAAGCGAACATTCTCTGGTTCTGGTTTGGATTGCACTCTTTCAAGTTTTACTGCCTGTCAACAAGTAGGTAGCAAGTGTTTGCAGGCAAGTTGCAGTCTTCCATGCAAACTACGGGTGACCGCAGCAATCTGCTAGCAACCAAGGAGGTCTTTGGTGCAGTACCTTCTTGGCAACCAATTTTACCTGGCAACAGCCAGCAACTCACCAGTCAGGGAATATGCATTTTTACCTCGCGACTGGAGGTTGCTGACTGGTCTTTAGGCCTGGGTGACTAAAATATGTGGACAGCTGTATAAAAACACACAGTGTATTTTATTCCTTAGTAGCTGACACATAAATATGATTTTCAGACTGTGATGATGAAACTTGGTTCACACGGTCTGCTAATAAAAGTAATTTATCTGTATGGAAAATTGGAATTTCTTTTTACAGAGGTTGAGTGGACACACCCAGCAACAAATGGTGACTCCTTAAAGGAACCTAATATGCACATTTCCATCTCCATATTTGTATTCTGGAACTCCATCACGGTAGCTTTATTCATTTCACAGTTCAGAAAATCCTTATTTATCTTCCACTGACCCTCTGCAGCCCCTCACTTCATCCTTTGTTGGAAACAAGCTGTTTTAGTTCCTGTCTCCTTAAGGGGCCCCTCCCCCAATAAGCCCAAATTCTTCTGATTGGCTGCCCCTCGCTTGGCTTCCGCCAACAGAAGACCCTTGTATGCCCCACCTCCTCATCTCAGATATATTAGTTTGTGTATCCACAGACAGATAATAATTGTTCATGAGGCGAGTTGTACAACATCCTCAGACCCATAGGTTTTATATTTAATCTCTGTATTATACACACCCAGAAGTTTCCTTCATGGTGAGCAGAAATTTAAAATTTGGGACAGTTATCAGTCGTCATGTCATTTTGTATAAAATTTAGAGCATTTCTTTCTGTTGTGGGAATATTTCAGGGCACCATAGGCTACATAGATAACAAGTTAGACAGCCAAATCAAAGGGCTTTAGGTGAATGCAGTACACTAACAAACCCTAACCTTTGACCTTGACCACACTGTGGCCTCTGACCTTTAATCCTTAATTCCTCTCCTGCAGAGACGCCCGAGCAGGTGGCCAGCCATGAAGTTTCGCCGGGGGTCGGGTCACCCAGCCTACGCAGAAGTGGAGCCAGTGGGCCAGGAGAAGGAGGGCTTCATCGAGTCCGAGCAGTGCTGAGGGAGGGTGGGGCGTCCACATCCCTCCTCCTCCACAGCTTCCCTCCTGTGCTAGCCCTCCTCTCTCCTGCTCCACAGGGACTTCTCACCTGGAACCTCCAGGATGCGCTTATTGGTGGAGGAGCTCAGTGTACACAATGACTCGTTAAGACTGTGGAATCGGCCCATTGCGCGCTAGATGAGACTGGATACAGTAGCCAGTGACATGAGAAAGCGAGAAACCCCTGAAGACTATCCCCAGACAAACCCATTGTTCAGCTCCTGTTAGCAAGGAACTGAGCTGCCGGGGGCAGAGGGAGGGAACAGCGCTGATGTCATTGACTCAGCATTCGTTAAGAGTTTTACGACCGCTATCGTGTTGCCATGGTGGGACTGTACAGCTTGACTGATATCTGTGTTTCTGAGGGGGGGAGCAGGGTGAATTATACAATATATATTTTCAGAATCAATACAGAGTATGTGAACAAAGATGTCCACTTTATTGTCAGTGGGGTTATACATTATAGGCCTTTGTATATCCATCAGGTTTTCCTTCTTTTCCTTTTTCTTTCTCTATGTTTTCACAGGGGTTGGCGCATTTATCTGTACAAACCGTCGGTATTTCTTTTCAATACCACAGCAGGCTTGACTTTTCCATAGTCCACTCTGCAGAGAGAGGCTGTGGCTGTGCGATATGACGCGAGCTGAACTCGATCAGTCACAGCTGGGAGTAAAGCTCTGAACGTTCGGGATCGGTGTTGAATTAGTTTGTGATTTCTGGGCTGATTTCATTTTCTGAAAATGAAATGTAAGGAGTTTTTTTTGTTCACTGAGAATATCTCAGTGTTTTTCTCTCCTTTTTTTCTTTGAATGGGTGATGGGCACTCTCTATCCTTCTCTAGATTATTTTTGCATTGATTTCATTACTGCCGTGCCATTTTGTCCCTGAGTAGAGTTTGCACTTTGTTTTTTTTTTCATTCGACATGTGGTACTAATGCAAAATTACAAGACAGGCGCTTGTGAGTGTGAATATATTTTCTGAAGTGTAAGTGATTCTCATGTGTGTGAATACAGAAGACAGTTTACAGTAGTGATTGGATATCCACCTGCTGTATGGGTGCATATATTTGAGCTGGCTCTTATTGATTTTACTTAGAGGTATCTGGATACGGTTTGCATGTGCCAGAAAACACACTGGTCTGATTGGAGATTTTATTAATTTTTACAGTGTGGTTTCCTTTTCCAGTTGTTGCCAAGCGTAACCAGCTCCACATCTAACAGCTGTCATGTCATCGTAATAATGTATATACCAAGGCCAAAACATCTGCAGATTCAGGTAACTCATGGCAAACATTTGTAGTATAGCAGTGATAAAATACTTCTTTTTTATTTTTTATGAGTGGCCTTTTTTCTCTACTTTTTTACTTAAATGTGAATATTGTTCTAGTCGTTGCTGTCACAACAATTCACTCATTTCAAGACAAAATCATGTGTTACACCAATGATTGTAGACTCATTTAAACACACTAGAGCTCAACATCCTGGAGTTTTACTGAATAATAAAAATGTGCAATATTACATCCATTCAGTTCTATGGTGAAAACGCATAAAAAACACAGTCATCTGAATTATTTTTATTTACACTTTGTTGACATTGAGACCAAAGACTAATCAGAATTTGAGTCACATGTATTTTCAAATATTTACCTTAAACCTCCCCACAGCCTCCATACCTCTCTCCTCATTAGCCATGATATATAGGTTTAGTTGGTTAAAGCACAGACTGTACATATAAGATGGATGTGGCCACTGTGACATCACTTACTGGTTAGAAAAGTCCTGTTCAGATGCCTCAAGCCTCAATTTAAAAAATTCTGTTGTACTGTATTCAAGTGGCTCCATGGTGATTAACATAATCACCCAGACATAAACCCAGCCTCCAGGGGTCACAAGCTAGTGTACTCCTGGTGTTGATCCCAAATCTGGATAAATGTGAGGGTTGCATTAGGAAGCACATCCGGCCAAAACAAATCTGTGGATCAATCTGCTGTGGCGACCCCTTGGAAATAAGGGAGCAGCCGATAGTACCTTCATTGTGTCATATTCAGTAAGAGTTGAAACGAGCAGCTAAGACCATGAACTGATCAGAAAAGTGTTTAATGAGGTCATAGATCAAAGGTGCCCAAGGACTGTTTTCCTATAGACCTCTACACCTGAAGGTTTTTTTTTTTGGTTTGGGTTTTTTTTTTTTTCAACCAGAGGATTTGCCCCCTGCTGGACATTAGAAAGATTGCAGGTTTTCACTCCGAACTGATGTCACTTTTCATACCAGGAAGATACATCCATCTTTTATGTACAGTCTATGGATTAAAGTGATGTTTTGCAGCCATTTTTGATGTCATAAAAATTAGACACCCATGATTAGCATTTGCTAAATCCTTCCCCCTAGCAGCGGCTGTCCAATAATAACTTATAATTCCAGGCACAGCAAACCAGTAAGCTTTGGATTATCAATACATTTAAAGAGTGCTACTGGCAGTGTCTCTCAGTAGCCTTTCTCTGAATAACCAAAATTACAAGAGGTAAAACATGTCAGTCATTAGCACTTATCAGCATGCCTATCTAACTAACCTACTAATAATAGCAACCAACAATTTCAAATTTGCATCATCAGCTAACAAACTAGTCCTGGATTAGTTTGTTGCATTAAAAAAAATGACCATTACAAGATGTGAAAGCCAGTTCTGGAAGTGTTTAGGCTAAAGTTCATATACCAGCAACCCCAGTCAACACAGTGATACCTGAGACTGTGTTATATATTCACTAACTGAAGTGATCAGATTGATTTCTCCAAAAGATCATTAGGCATTTAACAATGTTCACCAAACAAATGTGGCAGTCTGCTAGTACCACGATAGTCACAACTTGTAAGCAGGTAGACAACCAGACATACAACTAGAACAGTAGTAAATGTACTTAAACGAGCGACCTCTGGGTTTTAGTTACTTTGCTCATTTTAGAGGAACCAATGCTTTGCGTGTTTGGCTAAAATATATCCTAATACACATGGAAGGCATAGGGGTGTGTTTGCCAATCAATTCATCCTCATTCTCCGATAGCTGCCAGCTTTTGCCTCAGTCTTATAGCATGTCTGTATCTGTACACATATTTAAAACTTTTTTTGCAGGAGTTTCATTTTAAAACAAGGTGAGAACATTCCATCCATCCATTTTTCTTCCGCTTATCCGGCCACCAAACTGGAAGCCCGCCGCCACTTGGCTACGCCTAGAAATTCTATCCATAAAAATTATGAACAGAATCGGTGACAAAGGGCAGCCCTGGCGGAGTCCAACACCCACCGAGAACGACTTATTGCCGGCAATGCGGACCAAGCTCTTGCAACGGTTGTATAAAGACTGAATGGCCCATAGCAACGAGCCAGACACCCCATACTCCCGAAGCACCTCCCAAAGAGTATTCCGGGGGACGCGGTCGAATGCCTTCTCCAAATCCACAAAACACATGTAGACTGGTTGGGCAAACTCCCACGCACCCTCGAACATCTTTGAGAGGATAAAGAGCTGGTCCAGTGTTCCACGACCGGGACGAAAACCGCATTGTTCCTCCTGCATCCGAGGTTCAACTAATGAACGAACTCTCCTTTCCAGCACCCTGGCATAGACTTTTCCGGACGAGGCTGAGAAGTGTGATCCCTCTATAGTTGGATCACACCCTTCGGTCGCCCTTCTTAAAGATGGGGACCACCACCCCGGTCTGCCAATCCAGAGGTACTGCCCCAGATCTCCACGCGACATTGTAGAGGCGTGTCAACCAAGACAGCCCTACAACATCCAGAGCCTTCAGGAACTCAGGGCAAACCTCATCCACCCCAGGGGCCCTGCCACCAAGG
>VUQS01048536.1:0-10021 GCA_015108495.1 Heterochromis multidens | reverse complement strand
ACCTGCAACTGTAGAAGCTTGGGAAATCTTCTCATCCAACATTATCTGTTGGATGAGGCAATAACTGATTGCAACTCTGTGTACTTAATATCACTTGTATCTCCTCCTTTTTTTTTTTTTTCTTTTCTCCCTCTGGCTAATGGTCCTTCACTACTGCAGTATATAATGATTCTGAATATGTCTGTACCCTCACCCTTTCCCTCTCACCCCTGTTGAAAATCAATAAAATGTTGATCACGAAAAAAAAGGAGCAGATATCAGTCCTGCTGATGGGTTAAGGACCTCCTACAGCCCTGTCCAGATCTCCGCAAGTAATTGCTTGTCTCCTTGAATCTCCTCTATACTCTTGAGACTGTGCTGGGAGACACAGCAAACCTTCTGGCAATGGCAAATATTGATGTGCTATCCTGGAGGAGTTGGACTACCTGTGGAACCTCTGTAGGGTCCAGGTATCGCCTCATGCTACCAGTAGTGACACTGACCCTAGCCAAATGCAAAACTAGTGAAGAAACAGTCAGAAAAAAATGAGGAGGAAAAAATGTCAGCGGCCTCCACCTGTAAAACCATTCCTGTTTTGGGGGTTGTTTCATTGTTGCCCCTCTAGTGCACCTGTTGCTAATTTCATTAACATCAAAGCAGCTGAAACTGATTAACAACCCCCTCTGATACTTAACTGACCAGATCAATATCCCAGAAGTTTAATTGACTTGATGCTGTACTCTGATTAAAAAGTGTTTCTTAATTTTTTTTGAGCAGTGTATATAACTTAAGGTCCTTCTGAGGTGAGGTATACAGCTATAGTTTATAGTGGTGTGCATGATATGGTCAGTTTCACAGAACAACAGTTTTTCTTTATATTTATTTGGATTTTCCATTTAATTATTAATCTTAAATTTCACTTTAGCAACTGGTGGGTGCAATATGTGTTTGCAAATAACTTACAGACTAACAAAAACTTTGGGAGTGGACATTCTACAGTGCAGAAAATGGTTAGTGGTAATGGATCAACAACATTATCTATATATTGTATAGATATTTATTATTATCTATATATTGGAATGTTCATAATGAACATTCCAATATATAGATAATGATAATTAAGATAATAATGAAGATAAATGTAACGTTTCCTTGAACCTACAAGTGTGTAAACAAGGCCTTCAATCTCATTGCTAATAAGAACCCCAAATTTTAGATTCACCTCACCAAACTGGCCTCTGATATGGTCCTGTGTCTCTGGGTCTGAACAGAGATAAAACCTGACATCCTCTCAAATAAGTTCCATCTGTAAACACGTCACATATCGGCACCAGATAATCTTTTCAGACCATCGACCCCAGCCAAACCTCAGATCAGCATTTCCCTTCCAAATGTCAGGATATAAAATGGCCTGATAATCTTATGGTATGTCCCCAGCCTGAGAATAGATGAGATGGCCTATGGGTCAGTAAGATTGTTCTGTTACAGAAAGGTTTAAAGAACTCATACTGCTCTGAGGATGCCTCTGCTAAAATGTGTGGATTTAAGATGTAGAAAAATGAGAATTACAAGAGTAAGTAAATTAACTCAAAAAACAAACTTTGTGGAAAATTCAGTACTGGAGCAATACTATTGTCTGTTAATTTCTTTAAATGGAATTGCAAAGCATTTTTGCACCAATGTGTATATTCAGAAATATTGATGAGACCAGGTTTGCCATTGCACAGGAATAATTTTTTCCAGCAATTCAAGTGAGTAGTATAAAATATAGATACATTTACAATATAATATCAGGTATCCCCACTCCTGATCTGAAGTTATACTAATCTCACACAGAGCTTTATATTCCCTGTGCAATGTAAATTCTCAAGATAAGGAAGCACAGCAAGTCTTTACACTAACCCAGCCACAGAGGGGTTCACAAGGCGGTGTACTCCTAGTGCCAGTCCCAAGAGTGGATAAATGGGGGGAGTTGTATCAGGAAAGGCATCCGGCGTAAAATCTTCAAATCAAATCATAAAGAATGATATTTCCATACCGGATTGGTTGGGGCCCGGGTTAACAACGACTGCCTCCGGTGCTGTTGACCAGCAGGGTGCCGGAAACTGTGCTACTGCTGGCTGACAATAGAAGAGGACAGGGGGAAGGCATGTTAGGAGGCAGTGAGAGAGAAAGAAAGGCAGGAGTAGACAGGTAAGAGTAGGGACTCTAAATGTAGGGACTATCACTTGTAAAGGGAGAGAGCTGGCTAAAATGATTGAGGGAAGGAAGGTAGATATATTGTGTGTGCAGGAGACCAGGTGGGAGGGAAGAAAGGCCAGGAGAATTGGAGGTGGATTCAAGCTGTTCTACCATGGTGTAGATAGGAAGAGAAATGGAGTAGGGGTAATCTTGAAGGAAGAGTATGTGATTGGTGTTATAGAGGTGAAGAGAGTGACAGACAGGATCATGAGTTTGAAGCTGAAAATCAAAGACGTGATGTTGAATGTTGTCCGTTGGATGTCAGTTAGAAGAGAAAAAGGGATTCTAGAGTAAGTTGGATGAAGTGGTAGAGTGTCCCCAGGAGCAGAGATTGATGATTAGAACAGACTTTAATGGACATGTAGGTGAAGGGAACAGAGGTGACAAGAAGGTATTAGGCAGGTATGGTGTTAAACCTCTTGAGTCAATGGACACGCCGGCACGTCCAAATCACATAAGTGATTTAAGATAACGTAACAGCAAGATGCAGCCTCACAGAGTTTCTGGTTCCACTTGTGTTGAAAGTGTCGACTTCAAACTATATAACAGTTTTTAAATTGTGTTGATAGGCCAAGTAAAACCAGACTTATGATAAATAATTTACACCATGCTTTTTCCTGAATACAGTCTTTACATTTAGTGCAGGAAGAAATGGTAAAAACAGGATTTTCTAAGGAAAAAAACAAACAAAACACGACGCCCCCTTTCCTATTAGTGGAAAAATGCACTAAATCAACCAATCAGAAAATTATATGGAAACAGTTGCATTTAGTTGCTTAAGAAGAGGGGAAAGTTGTGGGAGTGACGGCAGCGAAAGAGACAGCGATATCGATAGCGAGTTTTGAGATATGAAAGATTTATGACATATAGTGTGTTTGTAGTGTATAGTTAGGGTGTAGTCTAGTCGTTTTTTTGTTTTGTGTGTCAAAATAATGACAATAATGATAATGTAACTGAATGTTACAGACACTGGCCAAAAAGCCACCATAGGCAGATTGAAATATAAATGCTGTCTCCAGGTGAACAACAGGAGGAGTGACACACCCTGGAAGTGTCATGCCTGTGATGTGAGGAAGTACAGGAATGTATTCAAAGGAAGAGGTCGGGGAAGAAAAATTGGGATAGTCAGAGAAATGAAGAAAATAGACAGGGGTACTGGGAGGATAGGCGTTTGGCAAAGAGAGAGGTGACAAAGGCAAAGGAAAAGGCTTAGAGTGTGTGAGTTATGTGTGAGGCTGGACACTAAGGAAGCAGAAAGGGACTTGTATCGATTGGCTAGTGAGAGAGAGCATGCTGGAAAGGATGTGCAGCAGGTTAGGGTGATTAAGAATAGAGATGGAAATGTGCTAACAAGTGAAGAGAATGTGTGGAGAAGACTGAAAGAGTACTCTTGAGAAGCTGATGAATGTAGAAAATGAGAGAGAGAAAGATGGATGGATGACAGCTAATGAATCAGGAAGTGCAGAGGATTAGTAAGGAGGAAAAGAGGGCAGCTAAGAAGAGGATGAAGAATAGAAAGGCGGTTGGTCCAAATGACATAACTGTGGCGGCATGAAGATGTGTAGGAGAGAGAGCAGTGGAGTTTTTGACCAGACTGTTTAACGCAATAGTGGAGAGTGATGCGATGCCTGAGGAATGGAGAAGAAGTGTTCTGGTATCGATTTTCAAGAATAAGGGTGATGTGCTGAGCTGTAGTAACTACAAAAAGTTAAAGTTAATAAAGATAAAGTTGATGAGCCATGAAGCTATAGGAAAGAGTTATTAAGGAGAGAGGTGACGAGCAGCAGTATGTGTTCATGCCGAGAAAGAACACTACAGATGCGATGTCTGTTTGCTTTGAGAGTGCTGGTGGAGAAGTACAAAGTCAGAAGGAGCTCCACTGTGCATTTGTAGCTCTAGAGAAAGCATATTATAGTGTGCTAAGAGAGGAACTGTGGTACTGCATGAGGAAGTCATGAGTGGCAGAGAAATATTTGAGGCTGGTGCAGGACATGCATGAGGAAAGTAAGACAGTGGTGAGGTGGTAGAAGTGACAGATGGGTTCAAGCTGGGGATGAGATCAGGGATCAGCTCTGAGCCCCTTCTTGTTTGCGATGGTGATGGACAGGCTGACAGATGAGGTCAGGCAGGAGTCTCCGTGGACTATGATGTTTGCAGACAACATTGTGATCTGCAATGAGAGTAGGGAGCAGGTGGATGAGAGCCTGAAGAGGTGGAGGTATGCACTGGAGAGAAGAGTAATGGAAGTCAGTAGAAGCAAGACAGAATACATGTGTGTGAATGAGAGGGAGACAGGTGGAAAGGTGAACATGCAAGGAGTAGAGATAGTGAAGGTAGATGAGTTTAAATGAAAACTCAAGGATAATCCCTGGAAAACCTAGGAGATGGAGTGAAGGAGGGATGCAAGAGAAATGCAGGCAGATAGATTATTGGATAAGAGTAGTAAGTTAGAAATTTTAGAAATTTTAAACAAGGTAAATTTGAGGGTAGACAAAAAGTGACAAAGAAAATAGAGCAGCAGAATATGACCTAGAGGAATGAAGACACGACATGAAAGAAGAGATCTTTCACATTAGAGATTAAGCTTATCGACACCAGCTAAGACTCTCTCTGTATATTGACGCATACTGTAGGTGGAAATTTGTAAATCTATAGCACTATAATGTAACTAAGTAGATGGCCCTGTTTTGATACCAAATAATTAGTCAAATTAATTCTGTTTAAAGGAGAAAAAAGTACAAAATAACTTATTATATGTCGTGAGTATCTTATGCAACACTGTTTGTTAGCCTTTTAGCATGTTAGTGTGGGTGTTGCAACAGTCGAGTTATTATGTTAGTCTGATCAGCACAAAAGATGAACACACACACCTTGCATTTACTTCTCTCTACACTTTGTTTTATTATTTTGTTTAAACCTGTAAAGAGGTTTAAAAATGGAGTAATTTGTTTTTGTTACACGATAAGATCCATGTTATGTTATATGCTTCTTAACATTATCTAATATTACAGGCTCCAAAATAATTTGAATAGAGAAGTGGTGTGTGTCAGTGATTATACAGTGCATCTGGAAAGTATTCACAGCGCTTCACTTGTTTCACATTTTCTCATGTTACAGCCTTATTCCAAAATGGATTAAATTCCCTTATTTACCTTAAAAATTCTACAAACAATACCCCAGAATGACAAAGTGAAAAAAAGTTTGCTTGAAATTCTTGCAAATTTATTAAAAATATAAAACAAAAATATAACATGTACATGTGAATACCACAGCCTTTGCTCAATACTATGTTGAAGCACCTTTGGCAGCAATTACAGCCTCAAGTCTTTTTGAGTATGATGCTACAAGCTTGGCACACCTATTTTTGGGCAGTTTCTCCTATTTTTCTTTGCAGAACCTCTCAAGCTCCATCAGGTTGGATGGGGAGCGTTGGTGCATGGTGAAAATGGCTGTGAAAATGAATTTAATCCATTTTGGAATAAGGCTGTAACATGACAAAATGTGTAAGAAATTAAGCACTGTAAATATCAATATTAACATTCGGTTTCTCTTTCAAAATGTAGTCGGTTTCAACTGACTGTACTCTTAAGAGTTGATTAAAAAGTACACAAAATCAGACTTACAGAACAGAACAAGTTATATAGAAGACTCCGTAGTTTTAAATCACAGCATTAGAGCATATTATGTGCACAAAAACTGTGACTGTTGGGGTCTTCATCAAAAAAGAACATCTTTTTAGGGCTTTAAACCGAAGAATGTCAAGAAAGTGCCAATTGAAAGCAGTACTCATTAGACACTTGCTGGGCTGGGACCCAAAGAGTGGGCTGGTGAATCCCTGAACAATATTTTAGAGAAAATGTTGATGGCTGTTAATTAGAAAAAAACAGTCTTATTTAGTTCGAAGTTACAGGCTGTGTAGTGCTGCCAAAATATTTGATGCCACTGCAATGGACGGTATGAGAAAACACTATAGGCTAGAATCCCCCCTCAAATAGGTCATTTTTACAGCTTGCTTAGGCTGTCACTTTGTCTGCCCTACCCTGAACAATGAAATCTGTCTAAAAAAAACACGAAATTTCCTTAGAATCGTATGTGAGCAGACTGTAGTAGACATTTTAGCTAAAAAAATTGCATCTTCTTTCAGTTGTAAAATCATTACACACTACTTAAATTGTAATAGAAAATCCCATATAGTCATATTTTTCATGTGGCCTCATCTTCTTTTGTGGATTGCTTGGCTGCTAAAATCAATATAACAGAGAAGAAAAGGACCTTTTCTGTCCACTGTGAATATTGAGCTTGTACACAGTGACTTGCTGTCTGTATTTTTTTCCTAGTATTGCCATCCCACATCACTTTGTTCTGTCCTCAAGGGCAACAGAGTTAATAGCCCTGATCATTTACTACTTTTATTCAATTAAATTGGTTTGTATCGCTGACGCTGTAGTTTTTTTTTAGGCTTACACACTAAGTACACTGATACATGGCAAATAATTCTGTACCACTTGACTTGTCCAAAAAATGAACTTTTTTCCCTTTCTTTCTCCAGTGCTGTTGGACTATATACACACATTTTTTTTTATTGAGTTTCAATTGTAGAAGGAATTTTTGAATTTCTATTTTTTCTCACTTGGGTAACATCCATTTCTAATAAGCTTTCCACTTACTGGTGCACAGGTTTTCCGCTTCACTTCCCAGAGGCTATCTGTCAAAAAATTGTCAGGAATTATTTAAAATTACATGAAATGAGTATCTGTCAGAAACTGATGAATTTGGCATTTTATTGTTTTTTTTTTTTCTTCCTCTTCTCACTGTGTTGAAATCTATCATACATGAGCAATGTTAGGGTCAAGCCCTTTATGGAATTTTCACCTATATAACATATGCAAATGCCAAAAGGCCAAATGCATGTAAGAGAGTTTATTTAAAAGGTAGCATTTTCTAGTTTCTGAAACAATGCTTGGTTAGCATGTGGCTGAAATGCAACCCAACTCCAACCTTAGCCCTAAGTGCTTCTCTGGTGACCTGCTTGATGTTAACACACCATTGTTATCCTGTGTACTTTCTTGTTTTGGTGTGCAACAAAGAAAACAAATCTGTGTATGAGTGATTTGCCAAACAAATAACATGCACTTGAGCCAATCCTAGATTAACCAGCTTTATGAACTGGTTTTATTTTCAATCATAAGATGTTCTGATTAACTACTAAACTGGTTTTCAAAACTTCCAATAGCAACTTCATATTCACTTTCATAACTGCATTAAAAAAAACTTTCACTAGAACACCAAAATGACTTAGTTAATGGTAGAGTGAAATAACGCAACACTTGATTGGTATGACGTGGTTTTCATTTCTCCTGAGAAGTTCTGTTGCACTTCAACAATATTATGCCATCTCTCCTAAAAGCAGTCACTTGGGATGTTGTTGCAAATGCATGCATTCAATAGGTAAGTAGTATTATTTTATTATTTTTGTTGTTTCCAGTGCGATTGCATGGCTATAAAGATTTTTTTACTTTTTTTTCTTTTTCTTTTTTTTTTTTACTTTTCTCTGGCAGAATCTGGCCAGTTGCCACTTAACAATACATTATGGGACAAGTGTTACAGTCAAAACACAGTTAGAAATAATTTATGTAGATACAGTATTTATGCATTTGGGGCGTCCATAGCAGCATAAACATTTATGCCATACTGAATTTATTATAAACACAGACTGCCACCATTCACATCTCAGTCCCTGTGGAAGTTAAAGAGGTGTGAAATGTGAGATGTGTGAAATTCTGTAGGCTAAAGTATCATCATAAACTGGCAGTGTGTCAGTACTCATGCCAAACACTGCAGTGACTGATGAGATATTGACATAAATATACAAATTATCAGTTCATAGAGCAATGGTGCAATCAAACTTACACAGAAGATAACACAGTTTGTCCTATACTCAAGATTATGATTTCATTTAAAGTGATAAGCAGCATAAACACTGATTAACAGTACATGTTAAAGTAGCAGTGAATCACAATTGTCTATTACTGTTTTCTGATAAAGGTTCTAAGTTAAAAACCTAGATACACTAGAAACTGGCACAGTGAAATTCCTATATTCAAGTGCAATATTTAAAATAGGTTTAACTAACCCTCACGGTGTCTTCTGTACTTGCACTTACTATTTTTAGCAAGTTTAAAAAATACCACTATGGATTAAGAGTTCCAGGATGGTGCTGATGACATGCCAGTTCGAGCTAACTCGCTAACAACAGCAGATTTTTATCCACCATTGACATAACATTGTGTGATTTGTGGCCCAGCTGCAGGGGAGGGGTGGAGCAGTGGGTTTAGGGCGTAGTGTCAGGGGAGGCTGGGAACAGCCGGTGGTCATTGTCTAATCATGCCTCCCCTATTTTGGTAGGACGCCGGGACTTGGACGAGAGAGGAGGGAGACACTGAAAAGCGACTCGGTTGCAAGTCTGCATAAAATTCACTGTAAATAAACAAACACAGCCTGCCACACTGTGTGCGTTGGTTCATCATTCTACAAATGTGCTTTGCTGTTGTTTGGTGTTTATACAGATTAAACTGTTGTGTTCACTGTAGAAGAGTCTAGTATTATTTGTGGTCAGAGGCTTGACAACTTTTAAATATTCTCACAATGTGTTACCTAGAATGTCTGATGTTTTGACTGTCACGTGATTTCAGATTACTTACTGTTTGTTTTAAAACAACACTACCCTGTCAAAATTCAGTTTATAGTTGAATGAAATTAGTGATAAGTTCTTGTTATTTATTAAAAGTTGTATTTGCACTATTTACAACACCAACACACAGCATTAGAACAATGGTCACCAATAACCTTTTAAGCCTTGAATACTGTCACCAGCACGAAACTGGGAGGTGAAATCTGTCTGAATATCGTTGATCTGTTTTGGCCTCAACTGTGTTGCCTATTATGTTGAAAATAAAAGGGGCTGCATTTGTTGGGAGTGTGTTGTTTTATTCACCAGAGGGGCATGAAATATGAGTTTGAGAGATGGATCCATAAATGTGAAGCTTTATTAGACAAAACACTCCACAGTGGTTCATAATATTGACTAAGAAGAAGGTAAGGTGCTTAACCCTCTGGGGTCGACGAACGTGCCGGCGTGTCCAAATGACATCGCTGATTTAAGATGAAGTAGCAGCAAGACGCAGCCTCACTGAGTCTCTGTTTTAACTCATGTTGAAAGTGCAGACTTCAAACTACATACCAGTTTTTAAATTGTGCTGATAGGCAAAGATAAATAATTTACACCATACTTTTTTCTTTTTTTTTTTTTAAATACCTGTCTTGTTTGGTAGTTTTTGCAATCAGAATTATGATCTGAATGCGACGTTGTACCAAACATATTTGTTCTTCCAAGATGAGCTCTATAAATTCTCTATAGGCTCATCTTGTTCGTGTGTTTATTTATTCTTTATTATTAGTATTATCATTGCTGTTACATTACATGAGTAGCACGAAAACGTCCAAGCTGACAAGCAGGGAGGAAAAAAAAAAAAAAGAAAAAAAGAAAAAACAAAAAAGAGAAAAAAAAACAAAACAAACAAACAGCAAACACCTGGAAGAGAAAAATACAAGAAGCAGATACACAAAATACAAAGATACACAAATCTACAATCCTGTTGCTCTGAGTGTGTGCGTGTGTGTGTGCGAGAGAGTGCGTGTGTGTGTGTGTGTGTGTGTGTGTGCGTGCGTCTTTGTCATGAAATGTACTTGATATTGAGGGTGAAAAGCTGCAATAACGCCCCCCAGAAGCCAGAGGCAGACA
>VUQS01048532.1:7153-33946 GCA_015108495.1 Heterochromis multidens | reverse complement strand
TATCCCTGTCAGGGCTGGCTGCTCCCCAGGGGTGCAGATGAGTTACACTGATTTGGTTTAAAATGAGTGTGTGCAGATCCACCTGCCTCTTCTGGACACACTCGTGAACATACTCCTGCTCTGAAGAGGCTGCGAAGCCAGCCGAGGCACCTTTCATAATGGCCCACTCAGACTCTTGAAATGAGAGTCAGCAAGTTTGAGCAAGAGTATTATTGTAAGTGCATACACAGGGCAATATCTGCATCCTAATGTGACTCTGCTCTTAGTCAAAGCAGACAAAACAAACTGACAGAATGACAGACTTTAAAGCAGTGTGCATACGAAGGAGGAAAGTGAGCAGGCGTTTTATTTTCAGAACTCATACTCTGCCTACTGCACCACAACAAGAGGGCAGATGGCAAGACAACACAAATGTACAATGGATACGCAAAAAGCACTGGCCTTTTTTTTGTCCTGTTGAGTGTGGTCAGGTCACAAGCTTGTTAAAATTAATTGCTGCCCTTTGAATTGGCAGATTTTGTTCAGGAGCACGTTCCTGACTCTTAAAAACAGCAAAGCCAGATGTTTGCATGGCCCTCTAGGCTTCAAGTGGCTTGGATGGGGACTGCTTTCAGCTGCAGACAAATATTCAGTGGGTCTGTAGAGCAGTGAATGTAGGACTGACTCAAAATTAATTACAGTGCCTGTCTTTAGTTATAATGATAGAGACTGACACCCAGTGCAACAGTGACTCATTTATATTTTTTTATAGATTTATATCAGCAGTGGAGGATGCGGGATGAGCATTATGCATAGTGAATTATTCCTAGTGGGTGAATCCATTTCAGGTTTTGGTCTTGCTGATTATATTTTTTGAAAATTAGAAAGATGAAAAAAATATTACTAGTTTGAAAAGAAGAGGAGGAGGTAAGAATGCCGCAGGATGTGAATATATGATGGGTAACGGACACATTGAGTGAGAAAAGTGAGAGAAAAAAAAAATCGCTGTCCACTTGGTTTTCTCTCTTGAGTGACTTGACTCCCCTCTCCATTAGAAACAAACAAACTCCCCAAAGATACACTAATGGACCTGTCCTTGCAGGAGTGCTCTGCCATTTTCTGTGTATGCACGTGTGTGGATACGTCTGTGTGGCAACATCCTTCTTTGAAAGTGCGCTTCTGTGTAGTGGCTGTAAAATGTGGGTTCATGGATCTGCAGGCACACAAGTGTGTGTCTTCAGCGGTGAAGGGATTCACTTTTGCGGAATATGAATGAAGGTTTGAGTAATGACTACCATTTCTATTCTTTCCTCCTTCCCTCCGGAGTTCATCTGTCTCTGTCCTGTCCACATGTGTGCACATATGTTATAGCCACTATAACCTTCCTCAGGCTACAGAACGCTTATCCCATGATAGATTGGTGTGGTTGAGCATCACTGGTTTTACACTGTAAAATATCTGTACTTCCAGCAATGTGTGTACTTGCAGTGGCTGTTTTATGCCTATTTGTGTGCTGCAAAGACAATCATTACAGCATTCCTGACAAGTGACATGCAAGAATCTAACAAACAGGATGCAAATAAAACCTGTGAAGTTTTTCTAATTTTTTAAGATTTAGGGCATGCTTGCAAAAAATGTGAAACAGGTGTGTAAGAACTACCTAAGCTGATAAGATGTTCATTTATTTTGCATTTTGTTTCCCATCTTATTTTTTTTTTTGTGATCCCTGTCTCCATTCAGCCTAACATCACAGCCCTCAGCTGACCCTAGACGGTTTGCAAAACAGGAAGCATTACAACATTCAGCCATTCCTGCACATCTGGACAGGACGGACAAACACATGCTAAATCACCCAAATGTGCTTTCATGCATTCACACACACAAACACACACAGGCATTCATCTGCTTCACCGGGATGTCGCAACAGGATATTAGAGTCCTTGAAGATCATATCTGATATGTGACATGAATGGTTAATGAGCTTATCAGATCCCAATATTGTATCTGTATCTGTACCAAATTTAAGCAGCTTTCTGGCTGAAATGCTGTAAATGATGCACCACAATAGAACAAGTGTTTCTATATACATTTGTGGAAGGAGACGGGGAAAATCCTGAGAGTTAGTCAGCAGTAGTTCAATAAGCTGACTGTGAAATTCATTTAAAAATCAGAAATCCATAAGCAGGTGAAGCTTCCATAAGAGGGGCAGAAAGGACGATTAAAACACCGACTGCAACAGCAAAAAGTCTGGACACGACAGCTGAAAATATTACGTCCACGGATTCTATGTGCAGTAGCAAGTAGTACACTGTTAAAGCCTACAAACTTCTGTCTTCTATCCTCTCCACCAAAACTTGGCTCTCTAAATGTTAACCCAAACACACAAACACACTTGGCATAATTTCTTAAGCACTGCACTATCTGCTTAAAAGTCAACACCCTATCCGCTTAGAGGGGAAGATGAGGAAGAGCTAAGCAACTTCAGAAAAATTTTCTTTCTCAGAAAAGAAGGCCGAGACCTCGCCAAGGTAGCCCTGAGAGAACATCTCACCACTGATTAAAGTTTAAAACACAAAGAGCGAGGAGAATGCGTGTATTCCTCTGTGCTGAGCTGCGCTTGATGCGAGTAAACATGTCTAAGTTGCTCTGAGTGTGTGAGGTGCTTTAAAAGTGAAGCAAAGTAGAAACACACACCTCACATATAAACACACATGGTGTGCAGATGAGACTCAAAAAATTAGCACCTGGAGGATAAGTACAATCATCTAGTTTGATGGATGCATGTGTGCATTTGTGTGTAAGGGATCATAAAAAGTCACATCTAGAACTTATCTCAGCAGCATCTCTTGAGCTTCCTGCGTGCACGTTTTGCTTTTATGTCGCACATATTCAAGCAAGCACCCAACTGTATATTTATGCACATGCTAAATAATCTAGGCAACATGCCAAGGCGGACCATAATGCGTGGCAGTGTTTGGGTGGATTTCTATTTGACAGAGTTGTTTCCTGTGGAACTGTATTTTTACAGTGTGCTTAAAGCCAGCTGCAGCACATGTCACACAGACAGTCAGCCCTCTGTGTGCAGTCCCCGCACTGTTAATGAGGTGATGGCTGAAACAGTAGAACTGATGACATGTAAGTAAGTATCTCCAATAAAATGTTCCAAAATGCGGCTCATGAAGTGCATGGACACAAATCAAATGCTGTCATGAAGCAAACGAAGGCCAAATAAACCCAGAGATAGAGGACGGTGACCTCAGTATGTGTAATACTGCAAAATATCCAACAGCTCACAAACTTTGTTTTCCTCAGCTCTAACTGCATTTATTTACAGGACATTTGGGGCTTCAAGCTTTTTTCTTCACTCTCCCAACTAGTTTTTTTTGTATTCCCAGCACTGCAACTAGTTTGTTCCAAGACTGTACAAAATTCAGTTTCCAGTTCAAGCCTGTCAATGTCCAAGCTCTCTGAGGAATCAACCTCCTATAAATCCAGATTTGTGATTTATTGAATTTCAGCATAACTAGGTGACAGAAGTGCTATTGCCAAACTAACCATCTACTGATTTGTGATCAGTAGACAATATATTCATCTAAGCAAATATAGTGGAGGTGTTTACAGCTAAGTTCTCAGTTTGCTCCTTGTTAGTTTTGCTTCAGCCTAGACTACTGACCTTGCACTAACATCTTCACTGGCGCAAGCTAAACACAATACTGTTGCAACACTGTCAGATGTGTGTGTGTGTGTGTGTGTGTGTGTGTGTGTGTGTGTGTGTGTGTGTGTGTGTGTGTGTGTGTGTGTGACTGACACTACTTCCTTAAAGCAGCTAGAACATGCCGGAAGCTGCGACAGGAACAATGGGCACTTTTAACTGAGACTTTTCAAAAGAGGAAAACATAAACAGAATAAAAATAGATGAATACGAAGTATTCCTCATCACAAGGCGATCTGCATAACTCTTCCTCTGTCTTTATCTTCTGCTCTCTCTCACACACACACACACTCACACACAAATGTAAGGATTCTATATTATATAATACCTAGTAAGATCAGTAAAAAAAGTGAACACAATTTTATTTATATTGCACCAAATCACAATGGATGTTTTAGCCAGTATTTTGACAGTTTTCCTGAGAGACTCATATTAGGTAAATTAAGGGTGAGTATGAGTGCTCCAATTTCATCGATAAGCACTTAAATCTTTAAAACACCAATAAAAATCATAGAAAATACAGCCCTGCCACTGTCAACATGGTACATTACAAATGATATAATGGTATCACTACAATAACTTACTTGTTTTTAAGTGATAGGCAGTGTGTTTGTGTGCTGTTGTGCAACAACAAGAGAGACAAAAACAAAGTGAGTACTAATATGATTTAGAGGAGGATGGCAGGAAGCAGACAGCACTAATGCAATGCCTCCTGCATTAAGTCCTTAGACACTGACCACAGAGCATTGTAAACACACACACACACACACACACACACACACCAAATGAGAATAAATCCATAATCATACAAGAACCTATATGCAGAAACATCCCTTTCATCTATGAATACTCCCTGTCACATTCAAAAGATGTCCTCTGTCCTCCTGTTGAAACACTGGTACCAGAAATATCCTCTCTGCTGTCTGACAGAACACTGCTGCCCGTCAACTCGCATCAGAGTTGAAAGAGAGGAGGAGGAAGAGAGAGATTTAGAGAGATGCTTTATTCCTCACTTTCCTTGGGCATTTGTGTTTATTTGGCTCATCACCACCTCCTTGATGGGAGGACTACTGCCCCAAATCCTTCAGTCAGCAAAGCCCAGGGTGTAACCAGCCACGTTGGCCGCACCCGCATCACATTAAAGACTCAGCAATGCCATCACAATGGAGGAACTGATTATGAAAAATACCCTGCCACAGCCAAACGGATGAATACAGCAGAGCATAGACAGGAGAGCGTATCAGTGAATGTGCATGTGTGAGCATGTGCGAGCTTTGCTTTGACATTATTTCGTGCAGCTCTTTTAAGTTCTCTTGAAGGCTTGTGTGTGTGAGTGTTTGTGCGTATGTGTGTCTTCCATTTCAGGCTTTGTTGACTTCTCTGTAGGGTTTATTGTTACTCAGACAGCTGATGAGGACACAAAGAGGAACCGTCAACCACACAAACTTGCCCACACACACACACACACAAGACAATGCCAAACTAAAATTACAATCGCACTAGTAGTTAAGGCCGCATTAATGAGCATCCATGTGTCACTGAGTCACGTTAAGTTCCCTTCTGCTGAGTCTTCGTGCTCGGCCAAAATCAAGACCCCACAACATCTTCAATCTTCTAACCTAAATCTATATTCCCTATCTGATCCTTTGAAAAGTAAAACTCCCCCAAATGCCCAAATCTCTAACCAAACAGATGCCCTGAGGGCTTTAATCTTTAATTCATTTTAGTCTTTATAGCTGGTCTTTTCCAGGGTGATAGATCTGTGATTAGTGGAATGGGGCTTGAATCTTTTCATTATCTTTATGCGATGTTTAATCCGGATGCTTGGTTCTCATCTTGGACTGGATTCTCTGTGACTGTGCCTGCCCCATGCTGGGAAAGACCACTGCTTTAGGGGGCTTACCCTCTCACACACACCTCATTATGGGTGCTGGATGGGACCGGGAGGTGTCATTAGTGGCAGACATCTGAGGTTTGGTGCTTTGGATCACTCTGGCAACATATGCTGTATAAGCTTTACAAGTGCCACTCAGGTCGATATATTTCACTGGTAAAATTTTAGAACTAATGTTTATAATTCTCAACTTACATGTCCAACTTTAATTTTAATGCTGCTAACAAGATATCATATAATACAAGCTGCATTTGGGGGAATTAACTTTGCAAGTCCAGAGCTGCTGCCCGTGGAAACGCAAGTCAAGTAATTCTCTAAATCCAATTAGCGAAAAGCTCTTCATCACTCAGTGGTTAAACATGTATGTCCGATTACAGAAAAACAGATAATGCAAACACTAATCCTAAATCACCTCACAAGATAAACATAGGCCAAACCTTGAAATATCCGGGATTGTTTTTTTTCCTGTTTCTTTTGGTGTGTGGGAGGGGGTTTATCCCTTTTAAGCACACAGCTGATGGTCTTGGGTTACACATCCTGATTATACTTCAATGGCATTATTCATTATCTTTGTCCATTAGGCTAATCTCAAAAGGACAGTGTCTCAGTGGATGTGGCTAGATGTCACACAAAATGACATGCACAAGACACAAGCACATATTTTACTCCCAGTAGCTTCAAGCTAGCATGTAGCTTCCATAACAACAAGGCCTTGACCAAATTAAGGTTAATCTTTCAATTTGTAATACAGTACACTACAGGGATCCATCACATTCATGTCTCTAGGAAGAAGAAAAGCAGAAGGTGGGACTGTATATAGGAAGAGGAGTGGATAACTGGGAATGATCCATTGAACATCCATAATCTATCTTCCTATGACAGAGCACACGGAGCAGAAACCAATTAGCCGAGCGTCCCATCGGAAATGGAGAAGCAGATACGATAAAGGATGAGCCCACAGCTGCAAGCTACAGGGCAAGTTACAATTAACCTCTCCCTGACACGCATACAAACACACACAGACACAAATTTACATGAGTATGCACACACAGTTACCCTACATACTTGCTGGTTTCAGTGATAAACCTCTGGCAGGTAATAAGACACTGTAATGACCCAAAGCTATACTGTATTTGGCCATTTAGATCTCAGATAGAAATATAGGTCATCGCCTATTACTATTATTTTTTCTTCAGTGTCTCCTTCTTTCATTTATCTCACTCCATGAATGAAGTTCTACCTTTTCCTTTTTTTATGCCTAATCTCTATCATTACCAGGTACTCCCGTCATCTTCCTTTCTTCTTGTTTTTTTTTTATTTTTTTATCCTTATCTCCCTCCTCTCTACCTGGCTGGCTCAGCGTAGGTGTGGCCAGCAACATCACAACAAGGAACAAGGTCACACACAGATGATACAAACAACACACACACACACCATGTACAGTACACACACACACACACACACAGGGCTGCTGGGGCAAGGTCATCCATGCTGTGATTTGGGGATGTGCTGCAGGATGCAGGCTTGTGTGGAGAGAAAGAGAGTGGAGCAAAGATAAAGGTTTGATGATGAGGAGAAAATGACTTCCTTGCATCGAGCGAGATATAATGACCTACTGCACTCCTCTTTTCTCATCTCACTCTTTCTCTGATGCTATCTGGTACTCCTATTGAGAGGGAGGGATGGAAAGAGAAGGAGCAACAGAGAAACATGCTCTCAGAGATTATGCATGTGTGTGTATGAATGAATAATGGATAATAGGTGCAGATTCAAACTCTGCTTTGACCTATTAATCACAAACTCAGTCATCGTTCTCACAGCACACCCACAGTAGCTAAAACTTGGAATATACAATGTGTCCAAGTACAATTGCTACCGACAGCTCGGACAATCTGAGCCACGTGTGACTGCGTGGATGGTTGAACACTACCTGCCCATGCTGCCACCCACTCACTTTCCCCTCTCTCCTCATGCACGTTGCCCCCAGTAACAGGGGGATGGGGTGGGGGAAAGGGAAGGGGAGATTGATAGTGACCATCTGTCAGTGGCCTGGAGATCAATGAAACTAGAGGGGGAGTGGGGTGGGGGGGTGGGGTGAGGGAGTGGTGCAAGGCTAAATACGTGGCCCACTGTGACCAGAGCCTGGCTCAATATGCAGGCGTTTTATTTACAGACTGAAAAACAACACTCCCCACCAGTCCCACTCACACGGCCTTTATTAACGACTGGCTGATTTTGGCAGGCCGGGAGAAAGATGCAGTTTAGACTCTTAACTGCTGAATACAGTGATGCAGTAGGTGATACATATGCTTAGTGGCATTAAAATATGCTGCTAATTGTAGAATAAGTTCCCATCCTAACAGGGTTGTTGTGGTAGAAACGTAAACACGCACATAGATCAAGGTATAATGGTATGTGAATGTAAATCTAGCACACTGTGGCAGTGGGTCAAATGAGAGGAGGAGGAAACACTACACTGTATGTTGACTAATGAATCAACAACACAACAATGTCAGCCCTATGGAAATGCTTACTTCAGCTGCTTTGTAGGAACACACACCGCTTGTACACACACATGCACTCACACACACACACACAAACAGTATGGTGTGGTGCAATAGAGACTGAACTCATTTAAAATTCACTGTTGATGCTGGTCCTAGATCCAGAGCTGGAGGGAAAGGTTTGGGTGTGGAAAGGAGAGATGAGCAGAGATATTTAGCATGTAGAGTCACATGCTTGGCTGTTTATGTATTTCAGTTTCCACAGAACCAGTAATTAAGCTCATATCATTGCAGCCAATTGTAAGTGAGAACAAATAACATGAATAATAGAAAAACTGGGATAGAAATGACAGACTCACCCAGCATTTGGCTAAAGAGCAGTTGTTCCAGGTCTCCCAAGACTGTCACCACTAACTCTGGATCCACCTTTAGAAAGCTCTTATCATCTTCTCCCTCGATCCCCTTCCTCTCTTTCTTTTCCTCCGCTGACAGAGCTGCAGGTTTTGCCTTCTCCCCTGGTTTCTTGCCATTAGTTCCAGTAGTCCCAGCTCCATTGGAGTTAGCTTTAGTTGGGTGATCAGCGGGGTCTTTATCTGCAGTCTGGCCTGCCTCAGAAGCCTTGCTAATTGGCTTGACCTCAGCATAAGGTCCCCGTGGTTTACCAGGTGCAGGGATTCGACTTGGCTTGCCTATATTAGAAGTCACAGAAGGGGAGCAGAAAGACTTGGGCTTCCCCTGAAACAGAGACTGTTCTGATTTTGAAAGTGTCCGGGACAGTGGTGGTCTCCCACCACCAGCTTGACCTGTCTTACTTTGGCCCACTTTGTTGGTCCCAGGGGCAGGCCGGCCTGTATCATCATTCCACCTGGTAGATTGGTACAGGTGAAGCTTTTTCTCAGCATCAGTGAGCACAGACAAGTTGTTGAGTGAACGCTGCTTGCGAAGACCAGATGGATTGGGGATTGGAATGGGGATAGATCCGGAGGTGGGCCGGTAGACCTTGAGCTCTGACCCAGAGGGACGCGGAGGCCCCTGGGGCAGAGTGGAGGGCTTGGCTGGCTGTTTCCTAGATGCCATGGCCTGGGCTAAAGTATCCTGGCAGGAGACAGCAGCAGACCTGAGGTCCAGCTCTCTGGGCTTAGCCGTCATGCTAATGTTAGCCACATTAGCCTCCAGCATCCCTCCTGCAGAGAGCCAAGCAACAGCATCAGTGATACACTCTGAGACAGACACAAGCGAAAAACACTGAGAGACATGGAGGAAGAAAGGGGAAGCAAAAAAAGAGGTGTAAAAAGACAAAGACTGTCTGGTTTGCACTCCCTCTTCACTCCAGGGTCAAGACAGCCAGACTCCCTGCAGTGAAAGACTGTGGTTTCACCCCTCTGTTGAAAATGATGACTGGGTTAGTAGAGTGACAGCCTTACTCACTGCTGATAATCCATGGATCTGCAGATCTGCGTCCAATGCCTAAATCCACTCCCTCACAGTGTGTCTGCAGCTCCCGGAGCCGCACAGATGACAATAGTGCTGCCAGAATAAAACACAGCACTGACCAGTCTCTTTCTCCGTGTCCCCCTCTGCTTCCCTCTCGTGCTCTGCGCTCCCTCCTGTTCGCCAGGCAAGCAGCAGCCGACTGATAAGAGAAAGAGTCGCAGCAGCAGCAGCAACGTCCCCCCACCTCCTTTTCTCTCTCCTCCCTCTAACTCACCCTCACTCGCTGCCTTGCTCACTCTACCCCCGCTGGCTCATTCACCCTCCCTCTCTTTCTTCCTCCTCTTTCCATCCTTCTTTCCTTCTTGTTGTCTCTCTCTCCTCCCACTCGTTGATTCACTGCCTCCCTCTGTCTCTCCCTCTCTCTCGCAAACACACTAATACGCTGTGTTATGCTGCACACCAGTGAGTGCAAACATAAGGGCTTGACGACAAATTACCAGCATTTCCCAGCTCTTCATTGTTCCTGTGTTGTAATGAAAGATTTCTTTTTTAATTGCGTTCTTTTGAAAGGGGGTGTCTCCTTCAAAAGCACTCTTCCCTTTTACTGTCCCCATCCACTTGCTGTCTCTTCTTAATCAATTTGTTCTTATTCTTTTCTTGCTTTTTAAAAAAAAAAGAATGAAAAGCATGACAGTGTATTTATGTTAAGGCCTACCCACATATGACTCAACGTTATTGAGGTTATTAAATAATTTTAACAAAAATAATCCCCCCCCACAGACACACACACACACACACACACACACACTTCTCCAACCCCTCAGCAATTATTCACAATCACATTAACTGTTCTATTCATCCATTCATATTTAGATTTCCTTATGTGCACTCATCACCAGGGGCCCACCCATGATTAAGCTGATTTAAATTACCTGGGGAAAAAAAAGCAGTGACTGCAGGATCAGCCAAGGAGAAGAGGATACACATTTGTCAGTCCTTAATACACAACAACACACGCCACTAAACATAGTTCAATTAGTAGCTAACAGAGCCCAAATGGTCATCACATACATAACCCCCCTACTTCTCATATTACCACACCACATCACTCCATTGCTCTTTGCTCATTTCCCTTTATTCCTTTCCTTCTTTCCAGTATCATCCCCTCCCTCCCTTCTAGTTAAATCAGGTGCTCACGCAATTAAGTTTTCAGGGTACAGATTCATCACATTCTAAATCCATCCCTCAGCACAACAATTACGATTCGTCAGTGATTTAAAGTGAGCGCACATGTGCATGCGTGGCTCAAGTGAATGAACGTCGGTGTCTTTGTTTTTGTCTGTCTTCCCGTGCATGTGTCTGAGTGTGTGCGTGGGCCTTTCTCTACAAGCGTGTCACATTGATGAGACAAGCCCAGAGAGGCCAAAGCTCCGGTCCTGGGACTTGGGTTGCTCTTGCACGTTTAGCTATGTCATTTGATCGCAGTAGACATCGCATCTCAATCAAAGAAGGAAAAAGAGCTTCTTCTTTCTCATCCACCTTATCATTTTCTTGTTTAGCAGTCATCATCGCCATGCCTGTCACTGTTCACTTCAAACACCTACAGAATCTATTCTTGTAATTTCTCGTAACACACAGGGCTTGCTGGAGATCTGATAAGACAGGAACATAAATGGAGACAGAGAAATAGCGCGATGATGTAATCTGCTTTAATTCCCATTACAGGTAATAATGACAACAGGTTATAAAAAGTCCATCATAACCCATTATCAATCAATATAGCTGTTTGCAGCATAATTTGTTTTTGTGTAGTAGTGCATCCTGTCTGAAAACTGGTTTTGTAGCTGGTGGAGTCTTTAGAGTCAGGGTATATTACCATTACTGTACTTCGATTTTCTGTAATATGCAGGCAACAGTGCCTGCAGCTATGACGTTATCAGGCCTCAAACTGTTGGGAGTAGTATTCAAACAAGCAGGCCGTTTTCTGTTACATTTGCATAAATCAGTTGACACTAAACCAGAGTGAAAACAAGCAACGTCCTGTTTGCACACTTTCCAAACTCAATATTAGAGAGCTGCTTTAAATAACGGCTCATTTTTCATCAGTAACCAAACTGGCGCCAACTAAACCTAAAACTGACGATGACAGGCTCTTAGTGTGCATGCTTGCCCCTAGCCTAACAACTATTTGGCCTTGAATGAGTGTGTGTAATACAGGAGCTGAGAACATACAAAAATACAGACATGCAATGGATGTTTTATTGTAAAAAGGCCAAAGCCATTAATTAGACGCAGCTAGCTTTAATAAAGGGCCAATGTTGAGGTGGTTATGCCACACTGAAGCCAGAGGTGCCTGGAGACAGTTATGGGGGCTCTGGGGGCAGGTAGCAGGCCAGCAGTGGGAATGAGGAATGTAATTTAAGGTTAATGGGTGCTGTACGTCAGCTCTTATACCTCCCTGATGAGGGATTAAGGTCTAGTCAAAAGTGAGTGACCACATACAAGGCGGTTCTGTGGTGCACAGATGCGGCAGAGATACACGTCACTGCTCTTGAAAGCATATATATGCACAGGTAAAGTGTTGGCAGCACACAGCTACTTGTTTGTTCCAGTAATGGTCTCTTTGGCTCCACAGTCTAATCACCTTAATATATGGCCAATGTAAACATACTGTATATTCTTTCCCTCTGTATCTACTTGGTCTCTCTCTAACTCCACACACACACACACACACACACACACACACACACACACGTACACGCGCACACAGACACACACACACACACACACACACACACACACAACATGCTGTCTGTGCACACACTAACTGACCTGAGCAATCTGGCCTGACATCAAAGATGATGGGAGTTTCAGAGTGTGATGAGTGCCAGTGTTCAGGAGTAGACTACACATTCAGCATGGAGCAGACTCATAGTATGATAAAGAAGTGTGTGTATGTGTGCATGTAGGCAGGCGGGCGCTGACCACAGTGTCTGAACCCTTGGGAAATTTCCTACCATAACAGGCAAACAGTTCAATTCCAATATAAAGAGACTTTTAAGCAAAGGTAAGTAAAGGCAAGAGAGACAGGTATGAAGCAACATGTGAAGTGTGAAAGGAGGGATTGAAAGCAGGGTGAAACAGAAGCAGAGAGAGACAGATAGACACACAGACAGATTACACCGGCTCAGTACTTTGCATGAGTATATTTGCCCTAGCATCTCTAAACGGTTTGGAACAGATCTGCCACTATACTCTGATGGAGGAGTCATGCTAAGCAGCCAGTAGGACACACACTCAGAGACACCGTGTGCCACATTATATTCATGTTTACAAGCCTACACAAGATCTCCACCTTTGAAAGGAAAAATACTGTGAGCAAAGAGGGAATTTGGATGTAACTGCACATAACACAGATCCTTAAACTTTTAGAGGAATAGTTCCCGTTCAGGCTAAGCAGATGGCATGTGTTCTCACTTCTCACCCACTCCCTGTTGTCACGCACTCCCTCTTGGTTCCTCTTGTTTTGAGTTTGCGTGCAGGAGTAAAAATAAAAGTTGCTATGAAGATGAGGCATGCAAGAACGGAGTGGAGAAGTGAGAAGAAAATGACGAGTGAGTGTGACTGAGAATAGAAGACGCAGAAATAGGGAGCAAGTGAAAACAGGGGAGCCCCGATAACATGAAAGAAGCCTAGTAGATGATATTAGTGGGAGAAAAGTAAAAAAAGAATGTGAAATTATAACCCTTAAAGCAAGGCAATGAAGAAAGTGAGAAGAGGAGGAAGAGGACGGGTGAGGAAGGATCTCTGTATGTTTGCCAGAGGAGCAAAGGAAGCCTGTAAGACAGAGAGGGGATATCCTGCTTCGCTGCCTCGCCACTCTTGCTACATCTGCTTATGTCCGCTAACACGCTAATGCATGGGGTCCACAGGACACAAAGAAGAATACTAGACCATGACACACTCTTACACAAGGGACAGCTCATACTCACACACATGCTGGTACTGCACAAACACAATGGCATGGCTATTAATGTCCTGTTTACACACAAAACATTGAAACAGCAATCTGACTGATACATACAGTCTGTGGCTTCCTAGCTGAATTGTATGAATGAGGGAGTGAGTTTTTCACAATGACACTTCTTTAATGGTCTTACTGAGCGCTGATGATGCACAACATGAGTCACTGGCCTAAGCATTTGGGAAATTCAGCAATCAGTGACAATAATGTGAGTGTATCAGTCAGTTAATCCAGCAAAAACACTCTCTCTCAGAGCGAATGCCAGACATTCGTCATGACTCCCACAGCAGTTGAGATATGAAAAAACATCAACTGAAATGGAGAGAATATTTGCTGGGTGTGAAAAGGAAGAATTTGTGTTTTAAAAGGTATCACCCTTTGTAGACACTCCCTCATAGATGCCTCAATGTTGACATTCTCAGCACATTTCCCAGGGGTATCCCATAATGCTCTGCTGTTGAGAGTGGTTGCCTGGCTACAGCGTGGTGTGCATACAGCAGTAATGGATCATCGGTGTGTACATGCAGTGTTGCTGAAGTAACACAAACAGTAGTATTTGCATAAAAAATAGCATTTATTTCAAACATGCATCCTAAAGCTACAGTATGTGTTTATATGCCGGTATGTACGTGTCTTCTTGATTCCCCATGGGTTATTAATTAGATGTTCTTGTGCCTTCATTCCTGTGTCCGTGTGCGCCAGCACAGAGAGGTTACACACATGAATGATTTAACTTGACTCCCTGGGTTGGGAGTCGCCCCACAGGTCAAGAAGCATCTTGTGCATGCACTCATTCACCCGTTCCTCAATTCTCTCTTCTCCCTCCATTCTCTCCTCCTTCATCTCTTGCTCTGTAATGCAGCTGTGCATTACTGTGTACCCCCTGCATTGTGAGGAAATGACCCTGGGGGTAGAGAGATGGCGCAAAAAGAGGAGCAGACAGCAGGAGGTGGCTACTTTGACATAAACTGAAAACTGGGTTGTTTATCTGCACTTTAAAAATATTGGAAATGTTACT
Organism: Heterochromis multidens; assembly: GCA_015108495.1. NCBI lineage: Eukaryota > Metazoa > Chordata > Actinopteri > Cichliformes > Cichlidae > Heterochromis > Heterochromis multidens. The sequence continues at coordinate 19,381 of VUQS01048532.1, read as the reverse complement.
TGGCTGAATGTGACCAGTTATTTTGTTGCTATTGCCAACCATAATTAAAAACACATGCCCTTGACCTGTGGTGGCCTCAAGGTTCAGTCCTAACACCCTACTTGTTAACCTGTACATGCTTCCACTTGGCCATATCATTTAAAAACCCTGACCCTACCGATGACACACAAATGTACCCATATCTGTTGCCCCCTCTGTTCCTATGCAAATGCACTTAGCAAATGCAGTACTGTGCAAAAGTCTTCATTTCTTTATATTTTGCTGGAAAAATGGGAAATAGCAGTGATTTATTGAAACATGTACCAACATAAACGGAAATACAATATATATAAGGCAAAAACAGAGTTTGTGCAATTCTAACAAACTTGAAAGTCAATATTTGGTACAACCACCTTTCTTCTTCAACACAGCCTGAATTTTCTTAGGCAAGCTTCCTTGTAATTTCTTTAAGTAACCTTCAGGAATAGTTCTCAAGGCTTCTTGAAAGACATTCCAAAGCTTTTCTTTGGATGTTGGCTGCCTTTTGTTCTGTTCTCTTTTAAGATGATCCCACACTGCTTCAATAATGTTGAGGTCTGGGCTCTGGGGAGGCCAATCCATGACTGATAGTGTTCCATTGTGTGTTTTTCTATCCAGGTATGTTTTTACTGCACTGGCAAGTTGTTTGGGATCATTGTTATGGTGATGCATCAAAATCTGATACTACTTTTCTATGTTCATAATTCCATCAATTTTGACAAGATCCCCAACACCACTGGCTGAAATGTTATCAGCAAGCTATATTTTACAGATGGCTGCAGACAATCACTGTTGTACCTCTCTCCTGACCTCCTCTGTACATAGTGACGACAATTGAATCCAAATTTGACGCACAAAAATCTTACACAGGACCTGAAAGATTATGCATCTGGCCCTTCTACTGTTCTGGTCTACTGTATGGTCTCATTGGAACGGCAGCTGTCAAGAAGCCATTCTTAAGGAACGGAAACAGGGAGAAAAAGCTAAGATATGCCAAATTATATAAGAACTGGACTGAAAATCAGTGGCAACAGGTCTGATGGGGTGATGAATACAAATTTGAAAAATTTGATTCAAATCATCGTCACTATGTACAGAGAAGATAACATTTTAGCCAGTGGTGTTGGGGATCTTGTCAAAATTGATGGAATTATGAATGCAGAAAAGTACCATCAGATTTTGAGAATGAATGCCAAAAAAAACTTCCAGTGTAGTAAAAGCATACCTGGATAGAAAAACACACAGTAGAACACTATCAGTCATGGATTGGCCTCACCAGAGCCCAGACCTTAACATTATGGAAGCAGTGTGGGATCATCTTTACAGAGAACAGAACAAAAGGCAGCCAACATCCAAAGAAGAGCTTTGAATGTCCTTCAAGAAGCCTGGAGAAGTATTCCTGAAGACTACTGAAAGCAATTACAAGAAAGGAGGCTATGTTGTAGAATAAAGGTGGTCATACCTAATATTGACTTTCAAGCTCGTTAGAATTGTACAAACTCTGCTTTTGCCTTATATACTGTATTTCCATGTATGTTTGCACATGTTTCAGTAAATTGCTGCACCTATTTCCCAGTTTCCTAACAAAATATAAAGAAATGAGGAGTAGCTCAAGACTTTTGCACAGTACTGTATATCAAAAAAATACATAAACATACACAAACGTAACTCAGAAATGCTTGCATGTAGTAATTGCATCAAGTGATTCAATTTTATTCACATTTAGTCAAATGTATTCTTTTTACATGTTTTCTGATGTTAAAAAAAGAGAAAGCCCACATGTTCCACCTAGACTCTTGAGCCACTTTCCAGCGCTTCTCAACTTCTGTACATAGTGAATGTAAACTCATGCTGCACAAAGCTGTGCAAGCCCCGTTTCTTCACACACTTTGTAGACACACGTGTGTCTACAAAGGAGCTCTGACCAGAAAGATAAACATTAGACAGCTCTCTCCAGGGCATCTAGCAGCAGAAAGAAATGAAAATAGTCACATTCCCCATGGAGTTCAAGAGGTGTACGATGCAGCTGTTTATCAGTCACATAGGAATTGCTTGTGACATTTCTCTGCAGGCACTTGCAGTTTCATTTGTTTCCCTATCTCTAAATGATGTGACTCAGCTGCAAACTCCATTAAGAAAGACCGAAATTAGTTTTCAGAGCTTAGAAGCAACATGGAGCCAAAATTTAATCAACATTGAGCTGACGGCCTGATACTCAGTGCCAGCCGATGATAATTTGTTTTTGAACTTAACTGAATGCTCTGACCATGTTTAATGCTTATTACTTAACTTGCAGTTGACTATATAAGATAACTGGTTGAAATGGCAGCGTGTAATAAAATAATATGGAACAGTGTGTGCAAAAAGAACGACAATTGACTATTGCATTACTGTATAAGTAACTCTTTGAGTTACGTAAGGTTTACTCTAGTATGGCTCACCTTGGATCACATGAGAGTTGTCCTTCAGGAAAAAGTTGTACAGGTATTTGGGGATGAAGGCAGACATGCAGGCATATGCCAAGGCTGTGAAGGGTAAAAATGAAAAGGATGAAAAGGAAAGTAGGGATAAAAACACTCAGTAGAGATATTATTTGCTACTTAAGATCACATTGAAATTCTTGCCTTCATTGTTGAAATTCAGATATAGGAATGGGGCACAAAGCGAATCCAAACCTGAAGTGAAAATCAAATCAGAACAGCTCATCATTGCACAAATTCAACTGTAGAGTCAAGGAGTTAAAAAGGAGTTTAAAAAGTGTGTCATGACTACCACCTAGTGTCCATTTATGTACAGTGCAAAAGAGAAAAAAAAACTGAGAAAACAAAGTGACTGACCCTGCCAGTAGACCAGGTCAGGGTGAGACACCACCCAAGCTTTCAACACACGCCTAAACTTCATGTGGCCTTGAGGAGATGACAGCAGTTCATCGTATTGGTGGCAGCGTGGGATGTCCACCTCAATCTGTAAGCATGTGCACAAAAACACCAAAACAACTGAATGAAGCAAGATTAAATTCATATGTATACCTGATGTAATATTTTCCTGCTATGTATTTTTCAACAGCTGTCTACCTGTCTGTCAGTTGGTATGGGAGTATCCTTGTCTATGCCTTCATACTTAGCTTGAATGTCACCCTGTGCAAAAGAAGAAGGATAAGAGATACGACAAACTTAAAACTGCAACTTTTCTGCAGTCAGGATTTTTCTGTACCTCAATACCCAGCAGGGCAGCCCATGCCAGCCCTCGTACAAGCGGGGGAATGTCCACTCTGGCCTCTTTCCACACTAGGTTCTTTTTGTATGGGTAGGCCTGAAGGCAAAGGGATAAATTATTGAGCTCCAATCTAACAAGAACATGTTTACACACCATTTACTACAAATACAGGACACAATTTGAGGAAATGCATGCTTTTGTGTGTCAACCAAGTGGTGCGCGATGGAAAGCGTGCATGTGAATTTGTATGGAGCCCCCAGACCTTGAGCAATCTGTCAAAGAGGATGATGCGGATGAGCTGGTACTCGGTGTCTCTCTCACGGATGATGAGTGGCAGCGTGACGGCGGCCGACAGTTCATTGCTGCTGTTGGACTGGGCCAAACTCGACTGTCTGGAGGAGGGAGAAATAAAGGTGGATATGACATTACTCAAGCCAAAATAAATGACGAGGTGATGTGTAAAATACGGACAGGGGAGGAGAGGATGACAGGAGCAAGTTCAGGATGGAGAGCACTTACTCATCTTCGAGGAGAGGATAATAGGCTTCTCTGGCTACATCCTTCAGCCTCTAAAAAAAAGAACACTTACTCTCAAAACAGTAACAGTAGTTTATAGTTTCTATAAATATATAGTTTCTATAGTAGTTTATAGTTTCTACTGCAAGTGCAATTTGACAGCAGTTACAATACAGCAAGGGCACATTTCGCAAAATTAAAGGATTCACTGGATTCACTAGTTTTCACTGTCAATCCTTTATTTCTTTTTTATTTAACACATTATATCAAAGGAAGACAAGACAGCTGCAGACAGTGCAGTGATGTGTATAAAGAAATTTACACATTTACATAGTATAACACATGTCTGCTTATTTAACTTTCTGCAGTCTTACATTTCTGAGCTGGCACAGAGACAGCGTCACTGTTGTGTCATCAAGCAAGAAACTCCGATCCCTGCCCTGGCCAAATGTCTCCCCATCCTCCAAGACGAAACTGAAAAGAAAATCCAAACAAGACAGGAAGATACAAACAAGATGTAGACAGGCTTAAAATTAAAATGAAAACTGCCAACTGCCTGCATGTTTGTGCATGTGTTGTTTTATACTTGGGCAATGTGGAGATCGGTGGTTTGGACTGGATGATTTCCTGGTTGGTGAGCTCCTTTTCTAGGTCTCCACCTGCCAGACACCACAGATGGTAAACCTCATCTATGGCCCGCTCCGACAAGTAATCTTCATCGTCGTCTAATGACACACACAATAGTGTAAAAATCCAATTGGCACAGGTGGCACTACAACATATGAAACTAAATGGTGATTTATTTGCAAAGTAGTGACATGCTGTTTGGAAAGGAAATGACACTAATAAATTCTTTTTTTTTTTTTTATCTCATCTGGCCTGCAACAAATAAAACAAACACAGTAAATCTAAGAAAATCTCTTCCAGAACTAGAGAGCATGAAAAAAAATTGTCTAATTTCTACTGTCAAGATGTTCTTGATAGTGGAAAGCTCTTGGCACGGTGAAAAGAAAAGACATTTTGGAATTAAATGCAGGACTGTATGGTATGTGAAAACAAATAAAATAAAATAATACTATGACTTTACTAGTAAAGGAACACTTAATTAAAGCTATTTTAAGATAATCTGTTCTGCTTTAAGAATTTTTTTAAGGTTTTTAAATCAAAGGAAATTAGTTTGACATATGGTTTGTGTCTGTCCAGTGTTGTTGTGTGTTTCAGTGTCTGTTTAAGTCAGTATATTTGTTTGTGTGTAACTGGGTAAGACCTTTGCAAAGGTCACTGATGTCGTCTGGGAGCACCAGATGTGCACAGCGCAGGGATGAGGAGAACAGGCTGACAGGCTTCTGGAAGGGTGTGTAGTGGCAGGAGATGCCATTAAATACAGGGTCTCCCAGTAGTTCTGCAGGGGTTGGCCTATAGGATGCATAAATGTCAAAAGACATGATTATATTGACACAAAAATATCCACAAAAACAAAGTATACTAAACTTTTAGTCATAAAGTCCTATAAAGATTTAAAGTGAAGTCATAAAATCTGTTTATCACAGTGTCAGCTGACAGCTTGGATCCATTTATTTTGATTATTTTAAGATGCTACAAGATATTTTCATAACCTACATGGTCAAAGATTTTTTTTTTTAACTTAATGCCTAATGTCCTGCAGCAGGATATGACATCCAACAAAAACTGCATTTACCTTTTAGATGGAAGAAAGGTCAAGCATTTCCTTAATAACTCAAGAACACTGTCAGGCAGCTCCTGTAAATATTATGCAAATATCATCAGCTCCATCATAAATAGTACAAAAGATCCCATTGGTGCTTTCACATAATTCCTTAGAGTCAGTAAATTTGTTTAATCAAACACATCAAAAAGTTGAAATAGTGTCATTTTTTGTAACCTGTATTAAACCAGGAAGTGAAACTCTTTCCGAAAGTGTCAATAGCCAAGACGGTCAGGGTTAACCTAGCAATTTTCTTCCATGGTGGGAGAAACCAGAACTCAAGGATAATGACCTGTACGAGCACAGGCAGAACGTGCAAACTCCACACAGAAGGTCCCTGGCCAGGTTGAAACTACTGCCCAACTTACATCATGTCAAATTTCCAATTATAATAACATACAAAGTCTCTGTCTGTTTTTTTTCCTTTCTTTGTCCACAAACTCCTCCTACACGATCAGGAGATGAACAACCAAACTTGAGATGTGGATACATCTCCAGACCCTGAAGGTTCTTAGCTACATTAGATATTATGAAATCATCATGTTGCTGAGCAACCACCAAGCAACAGGTTAAAATGACATGTTTTGAGCATTTACACATCTATAACACCTTATAATACAATCTTATTGTATCTTATATACATCCTATGTATCATATATTTTGACACCACCACATTCCCTAGCAACCACCTAGAAACAGGCTAAAATGACCCATTTTTAGCATATAAAAACACCTACCACCCCTGTTTTTTACTTTTCTCAATGACATTAAGTATATCAGTCTGCCCACAACACAAGCAGGCCAAACAATACTGTAGCAATTCTGAGCATGTCCTAGTTATAATAATTTCTGGGGACTGGCATGTGTGGTAGATAGTGCTGAAATAAGCCACAGAGTATGCAAAAGACATGAATAATGAGGTCTGCAGAAAAATCATTGGTGCCGACTTGCCCTCAATTCAGGATTTGTACAAATCCTGAATCAGGAAACGAGCAGGAAACATCACTGCAGACCCATCACACCCTGGACACGACTGTTCCAACTCCTCCCCTCTGGTTGGTGCCACAAAGCACTGTACGCCAAATCAAGCAGACATCTGTACAGTTTCTTTCCACAGGCCATCACTCTGAGGAACACTTAGAACACTCACATAGTGTCTGTACTTAAACATCCACCATACCTGCTGCTGAATCAAAGCGTGTTGTATATACTGTTTTGTTTTGTTGTACATATCTATATACCATTGAACATACCTATATACTATTAATGTATACTGTCAAGTCCTCAAGTATTGACTGTATATATAGTAACAAGTTATCCATCCTTTATTTATTCCATAATTTATTCCAACATCAACATATAAATATAAATATGCTATATGTGCTGTTATTGTCTGCGTCATGTTGCTATTGTCCATTGCCTATTCTGTTAAGTACATTGTAAGAAGAAAAACCAGAGCCCAATTCCTTGTACTGTATGTGTACACATACTTGGCCAATAAAGCTGATTCTGATAAATTCTAGTGCTTAGTAAGACTAAACCAAATCAACACAGCAGAAATGTGTGCACAGCACTAGATATCAAAAATGTGTCATCTTTGCCCACATTCACAGGCTTGTCCAGTTTATTCTTTTATATATGAAAAAAGGAAATTAAAATGTGTGTATATTCCCCAAAATAATTTTTCTGTGTATAAAATAAGAATAATGCGGGGGAAATACATGAAATATATGAAAATATCTCTAGATTTTAAGATATTTGCATTTGAACCATGAACTACCTAAAAAATATTAAATAGTTTTTTGGAGTTAAAGAAATCACCCAAATAATTAAAATCATTTGGGTGAGTAAACAACAATATGTTTAGGGTGAAAATATGTACAATCTGGTTCATGCTGTTTTGATTTCAGAACCTAAACTTTATAACTTTTCGTATTTATACTATAATACTGTGATGACAAAACTAACATTAATGCCTCTGTACTTATATCAGAAAACAAAAACTTAACAACTGGAGATCATCACAACATCCACAACACCTGTCAACATGGTGACGTTCAGACTCATAAGTAGGCTTACTCACTTCATACTCAGATCACACCTATATTTAAACTTGGCCTTTACTTTGATCTCATCTGCACACGCTGAAAGTTTACCTTGAACAGTTGTGATGTTAATGCATCGACAAAATCTGGCCACAGACAAACAGACAGCACTCAGACTATCTTTAATGTAGTTCCTGTTACAGTAGGCATCACACACACATACACACAACACCAGCTATTACATTGCTGCTGGTAATCAAACAGAAATTAGGATTACCTTAATGGTATCCAAGCAACCATGCTCCTCAGCAAGGACAGTGACAATGTCATCCATGCAACCTGAGAATGACAAACAATATCACCACATAAGCCTACTTGAGATGACAAATGTATTTTTCAGTGCTCTGAATAATGGCAACCTTTGTACTCACCCAAGGTTAAAATGAATTTCAACCTCTCGCTTATATCAATATTCTGCAGGAGTCTTCTGCCCTGTAATTGATAAGATTTTAAGGTGGAATTTCTAAACAAAAATCAAAAATTTTGTATGAATGTAGTCTTCTTGCACGTAGAAGTTTATGAAAGATTCTTACTGCACACAATTCAAAGAGCAAAATGCCAAGGGACCAGACATCAGACTTGGGTCCTGAGGGCAGAGGAGCTTCATCACGGGAAGGGTCACTAGGGTGGAAGGAGCCCTGAGCGATCACCTCTGGAGCAAGGTATGATGGGTACCTGAGGCCAAAATGACAGAACAGATAAGTAATTTACTTTGTAAGCCTCTAAATAATACAAATTATAAACAGCAAGTTAATTAAACTGAGCAATGCAGAAACATTCCATCAAAGGCTTTTAATCGGTAGGGGGGGTTGTTGAATTTCTGTTTTATTTCTAATATGACATAGTATTCTTCATTATTACTCTATGTAAAGTGTTATTACTGTTCTTGTCTTTAAATGATATCCAAACAGCTGCTCCGCAAAGCAATAGCTGTGTGTCAGTTACATTTATTGCACTTTCAACGCCAAGTGTTTCATGAAAGTCACGGGAATGTGCCATCATTTCTTTTTTCAATCTGCAGAAGGATATTACAGAGACACTTGGTAGAACACAAAGACCTTTGGATTGGGATCAAAGCCCAAAGATCTGTTACAGTTTCCTAATCAGGATGCCCTAAAAGCTGGTTTCTGTGAAAAAGGATATGGGCCAATATGCATCATTTTTACGGTCAGTCACCTGTTTTTTTTTTTTATTTGACTCACAGAAACCAGATATGAGTGAAGATTTGACCCTTTACAGAGAGCTAACTGAAGGAAAAAGGAGGAGGAAAAGACATACCCAATGGGAAAATCTACATCTGCCCCATGATCAGTCATGTGATAAAGACCAAACTTTGCCAGCTTGACGTTCCCCTACAAACACAAACTCAATCTTAGTGTGTGACAGATTTTTTCATTTCCTTTTAAACTGGACAGTAACTCAGGCGAGCATAAAACTGTTGACTTTGATAGAAATAGTACCTTGCAGTCCATGAGCACATTGTGTGGGCTGAGGGCTCGGTGCACCAAACCATGTTTGTTCATAAACTCCAAGCCTTCAAGAACCTCATAGGCTATTTGCAGCACCTTTTCCGGACTAGCACAAACAGAAACCTGTGTGTTGGTAATGTGGTGACTTTGCCAAAGTGTCAGAAAAGTGTACATTATATACAAAAACGTTATCAACAATAAGGTTTAAAGGTAGCTGCTCAAAAGTGAAAGTGAAGAAAGGTAAAATAAGAATGAGTCATTCACATTTAGGTATTTTATACATATTGCTGTGGAGTTAATTTGGACATTTTGGTCGTTTCACCTGGGCGTATTTTCTGGCTTTTGGAAATTGCTTAAGCTGTTGTTATAGTGTTCAGCAACAACAATCAGCCGTTCTAAAGAGCAAGAAAAAAAAGATAATGATTATTAAAATCAGCAATAAGTTACTATGAGTAAGCATGAATTGATAATATACCTGGACCTAATCTAAATCTAGCAAGATGAATAAAAGGTTATGGTGCAAACACTTTCAAGAATTTTGTTGCTGAATGATTTTTTTTTTACACTTTTATGGCATGCATCAATGCAATCCATAACATCAGACCTGAGACACAAACACAGTGACTACATTTAGTTTAACTGCCAAAAAAACATTTTTTTAAAAATCCCACTTGTAAAGACAGATATATATTCACCGGCCACTTTGTTAGGTACACCTGTTCAACTCCTTGTTAATGCAAATATCTAATCAGCCAATCAAATGGCAGCAACTTAATGCATTGCATTTTGTAGACATGGTCAAGACAACCTGCTAAAGGTCAAACCGAGAATCAGAATGAGGAAGAAAGGTGATATAAGTGACGCTGAACATGGTTTCGGTGCTCTGAGTATTTCAGAAACTGTGGATCTACCGGGATTTTCCCACACAACCATCTCTAGGGTTTACAGAGAATGGTCCGAAAAAGAGAAAATATCCATTGAGCAGCAGTTCTATGGGAGAAAATGCCTTGTTGATGTCAGAGGTTAGAGGAGAATGGCCAGACTGCTTCCAGCTGACAGGAAGGCAACAGTAACTCTAATAACAACTTATTACAAACAAGGTATGCAGAAGAGCATCTCTGAATGCATATCACGCGGAACCTTGAAGCAGATGAGTTACAGCAGCAGAAGACCACATCGGGTGCCACTCCTGTCGGCTAAGAACAGGGAAGTGAGGCTACAATTTGCACAAGCTCACCAAAATTGGAAACTTGAAGATTGGAAAAACGTTGCCTGATCTGATGAGTCTTGACATTTGGATGGTAGGGTCAGAATTTGGCATAAACAACATGAAAGCATGGATCCAGCCTGCCTCATATCAACAGTTCAGGCTGGTGGTAGTGGTGCAGTGGTGTGGGGAATATTTTCTTGGCACACTTTGGACCCCTTAGTATCAACTGAGCATCACTTAAACACCACACCTTCTTGAGCATTGTTGCTGACCATTCATGACCACAGTGTGCCCATCTTCTGATGGCTGCTCCCGGCAGGATAACACACCAGGTCAGAAGCTCAGATCATCTCAAACTGGTTTCTTGAACATGACAGTGAGTTCACTGTACTCAAATGGCCTCCACAGTCACCAAATCTCAATCCAATAGAGCACCTTTGGGATGTAGTGGAACTGGAGATTCACATCATGGATGTGCAGCCAGCAAATCCGCAGCAACTGTGCGATGCTATCATGTCTGTATGGACCAAAATCTCTGCAGAATGTTTCCAGCACCTTGTTGAATCTGTGCCACAAAGAATTAAAGCAGTTCTGAAGGCAAAAGGGGGTCCAACCCATTACTAGCAAGGTGTACCTAATAAAGTGTTCTGTAGAAAGTTCTGTATTGAAAACCCAAATTAATAGGTATAATCTGATATGATATATCATATCAAATATACTAAAAATATATAATATGAAATGTGATGACAGCATACACAATTATATTTTACCCCTTACAAGAGACAAGACAGAAAGTCATACCGTGCTTCCCCCTGGAAATGTCCACATACTGGCAGAGTCTGGGGTGAGTTATGGTTTTGAGAATCTGGAAACGTCCCAGGATTTTGATGGAGTTGGGAGTGAGAGGGAGTCCATTGCTTCCACAGACATCATGTGGAAGAGCTGAAGCAAAGAAGGTGAAGGCTCCCAGCTGGGCGTCTTTAAGGGGCCGCATTGTGCCACTGGCTTACAGCACAGATAAAGGGAAACAGCAAGGAAGAATAGGTGTAAACTAGGAATAAAAGAATCATTAATCAACACCGTGGTGTGGTAGATTACCCACCAACTTCCTCGTTAAGGTCATTCAAAGCAAAACTGAGGCAAATACCATCAGTGGAGCAAAAGGGTTAACACTGACGTTGTTATTACAACACATTCACACCAGTTAACATCAGAATCATGTCGGAAGCAAAAGACAGAGTGCGAGGGTGCAATGATGCTACGATTCAATCCACTGTATGTATGAAGTTGTGAAAATAGCTGTCATGTCAGTTCCGGAAGCGTCGTGTAGTATGCATTACCTCATAAAAAATATGTCTTCTCTAAAGGGAAAACTGCATGACCATGTAAACAGAGGTAACTTGAAGTAATAATTATTAAAATATTTTTTGAAATGAATTATTTTCCTGTTTCTGCGACGCGATGGGAACAGCTGAGCGAACGTGACCGACGACGCTTTTTTCGCGCGACGAAGCGGTGCACAGAAAATGCTTTGCACGAACAAGAGAACGGTGTTAGAACTTGAGCTAAGAAAAGAAAAAGAAAGACAAATCCCCCCCAAAAAAAAGTAGTTTGGAATTTACTTTTCGTCTTTTTGATCTATTTAGTTTATCAAGCTTTTAATTGTACACAGGCAATTGCCGAGACAACTTATAGGCTGACACAATGCCCGATCAATAACATAACGAGGGGAAACGCTAACTGCGCCTGCGTCCTATCCGGATGCTGCAGCGATCTACACACTGGGGCCTGAACGAGCGCGTCTGTGACTGCCTGTTCGCTAGCTCCGTTAGCAAGGAGGGATAGCAGCTGTCAAGCTCCCCAGCTCAAAACGTGCTGGGGGTGCTGCCGGTCAGAGTTCATGTAAGTTTCAAGAGGCTCTGTGTTATATATTTTTCTGATTCACTCAATCATTGCTGTATTTGAACT